>JAWPHD010005372.1:0-165084 GCA_037043455.1 Cyrtodaria siliqua | reverse complement strand
ATATGTGTAGACAGGTCCTTACTAGGTTACAAAGTAATGGCCATGCATATATGTGTAGACTGCTCCTTACTAGGTTACAGAGTAGTGTCCATGGATAGATGTTTAGACGGGTCCTTACTAGGCTACATAGTAATGGCCATGGATATATGTGTAGACTGGTCCTCACTAGGTTACAGAGTAATGGCCATGGATATATGTGTAACTGGTCCTCGCTAGGTTACAGAGTAATGGCCATGGATATACGTGTAGACTGGTCCTTACTAGGTTACAAAGTAAAGGCCATGAATATATGTGTAGACTGATCCTTATTAGGTTACAGAGTAATGGCCATGTATATATGTGTAGACTGGTCCTTGCTAAGGTTACAGAGTAATGGCCAAGGATATGTGTAGACTGATCCTTATTAGGTTACAGAGTAATGGCCATGTATATATGTGTAGACTGGTCCTTGCTAAGGTTACAGAGTAATGGCCATGTATATATGTGTAGACTGATCCTTACCAGGTTACAGAGTAATGGCCATGGATATATGTGAAGACACTAAATCGAAAAATAATATTTACATTAAAAAACGTGTCCTTGCGAAAATAACGTTTCTCGTTCACGTCACATGTTAACATGTAAAAACGACCTATGCCACTATACAGTACAGTCAGTACAGAAGATGTGGCATGGTGGAATGTAATAATGAGCAATTCCACTAGACAGATTGGCAAACGTCACATGGTGGACTGTAATAAAAACCAATGTCACTAGACAGATTCCT
Source organism: Cyrtodaria siliqua (assembly GCA_037043455.1). Lineage (NCBI taxonomy): Eukaryota > Metazoa > Mollusca > Bivalvia > Adapedonta > Hiatellidae > Cyrtodaria > Cyrtodaria siliqua. Next base: position 164,318 of record JAWPHD010005372.1, on the reverse strand, counting down.
GAGATTGGCAAACACCATATGTTAGCATGTAGAAATGAACCCTCAATACGTTTTTTTTGCAAACCGTATAGATGGAAGAAGATGGCGGCAAGCAACACATGCGAGGTATGTATATAGTGAAAATCAACCTCTTTATTTATTTCCTTTATTTCTCATACTAAACGTTCCATAGCCCGTAATCGGCGTCCAAAGTGTAATTCTGTTTTCCAAATTTGAAGCGAGGAGTGAGTAAGGTTTTCGACCACAAGTTCGTTTCTAGCTCAATCTGTGTTCAATATGGGGGTAACATATTGATAAATATTCGCTAGAATGCAACGTGACACATCATCTCCCAGTAAACATTTGTAAATGGAGGTATTCGAGTTTGAAAAAAAAGAATGGTTGACCGTGTAGACAACGGTATTTGTGTTGTGGAAACTGTGTAGACTAGGCAAGATTGGCATAGGGATAGGAGGACTCTTTTATAAAGTAATACAAATATGTGTAGACAATGATATTTGTGTTGTGGGAACTGTGTAGACTAGGCAAGATTGGCATGGAGATAGGAAGACTCTTTTATAAGGTAATAAAAGTATGTATTAGACATGGGCGTAGGAACGTTCCGTAAATGGAGATATACATGGTTGACCGTGCAGACAACGGTATTTTTGGTGAGGAAACTGTGTAGACTAGGCAAGATTGGCATGGAGATAGGAGGACTCTTTTATAAAGAGATAAAACTATGTATTATAGGAATCTTCTATGTGAAGCTCAGGTATACAGTAATTCAGTAACAGATTCTTTTATTTCACAGATATGTGTTAGGAAGGAGATAATCTCAGTCCGAACCTTTTCAAATTCTTTATAAACGACTTGCCCGATTATTTATCGGGTACAGCCGATCCGGCTATCCTTTACAACACTAGGTTAGATTGTCCTATGTACGCGGACGATGTTGTTCTTTTATATACTACAGCCATTGGCTTACAAGAAAAATTAGGCAATCTTGATCAGTTTTGTTAGGACTGGTGTCTCAATATTATTTTTTCTAAATCTAAAGTGTTAATATTTAATAAGGCAGTTATACTTGTAAAAGAGACATCCATCACACGTGCCATTCAAAACCAAAGAGACATCCATCACACGTGCCATTCAAAACCAAAGAGACATCCATCACACGTGCCATTCAAAACCAACCTTTGGAATGCGTCTCCTCTTACAATAACATGGATCAAGATTACTTAAAATGGCTAAAAATAGATTTCATTCGTACACATATGTATGATTTTGTCCGAAAACAGATCGGGAATCTATTGAATTTGAATGTGCTTCTATTGTTCAATGACACGATATTTTCGTGAAATTTACAGTCCTATTGTGTGACGTCAATATCGATCTGTGCTATTATCTTGGAGATATATGTGCATCTGGTTGTTTTACACAAGCTGGAAGTGACTTGTGTAAGAAAGGCTTAAAGCCCTGTTTATGTTATGGAAAAGATCCCTCAGGGGCCTAGGAATCTTTATGTGAGGAAGCTATCCAGCTGGCTTGCGGAACGTCGGTGGTTCTACCCAGGTGCCCGCCCGTGCACGAAAATTGCCCGGAGAGGCACCTGGGGTCTTCCTCCACCAGTAGAAGCTGGAAAGTCGCCATATGACCTTAGCTGTTGGTGCGACTATAAAATCCAATTCAATTCAATGTTATGGAAAAATGTCAACTCCTTACATCCAGGTATATCCACAGGTGTGCACGTAGTTAACCATTCAAACAAGCCAGTTTTATTATATATATATATGGCAGTGAGTGCTGGGGATCTTTTTGTAGAAGGAATTTTATTCCTTGTGACTTAACCAAGCCGTCTAATAAGTTTGAATTTGAAAAACTCATATAAGGTACTGTAAATATAGTTTAGAGGTACATAAGAAAAACACCAACTGTGCTGTCATGTCTGACGTGAGTCGGCTTCCTATTTACTTCGATGTTATCATGTCAATGTTGAAATATTATCGTCGTCTAGTCAATATCCGTCTTTCAGAAGGTTTGATAAGTCGTGGTAATCAGAAATTGTATTATTTCTCAAAGTTCTAAGCATAGGCATTGATCAATTTTCTACTAACTGTCACAGGGCTAGAAAAATGTGCAGCCAGACCGGGGCTCGAACCCGGGACCTTCGGACTACCGTTCCGATGCTCTACCGACTGAGCTAGCCGGCCGGACAATGCAACATCAATCTACCTGTTAGATATCCATAACCGTGACATAACTCTCGTTCAGTAATGTCAGAACTTGTCAAAACAGTCAAACTAAACTTATTAGAAAAGTTCCAAGAAAACTGGGACAAAGACAAAGCGAAGCTCCTTCCTGGAAAATTGAGAACTTACTTTACTTTTAAACATGACTTTCAAATTAGAAGAGTACCTGTGTAGTATAGATGTTTTTGAAAAACGTTGTCATTGCTAAATTTCGCCTCAGTTCCAGTAAACTGAAAATCGAATCTGGTACCTATAATAATACTCATGTTGAACATAGATTATGTGAACATTGTACCAGGTATTCTATAGATGATGAGATGCATTTTCTCCTAGCATGCTCTTAATATTCAGATAAAATATATACTTAATTAACCTGCATCTCTTCAGAATGTTCAGAATGAATGCTTGGATTCACGTAATCAACTCATTTGACTCTTATTTTGTGAAAATATAAACATTCTGAAAGCATTAGGTGCATATTTAATGCAGTCTGTTGAAAAGCACAAATAGCATTAATAGTCACTAACAGTACCATACAATTACATGTGTGTTTGTAGTTTAAAGATCTGCTCTGTTCAGTGTATGCGCTCTGGTTGTTTTGTCATGATTTTGTTATTTATCTATCATTTGTTATTTATCATCATTGTAATCAATGTACTAAATTACTTGGCCCTCGAAAGCCCTTAATTGGTTAATAAAACATTGTATCTTGCATCCAGGGTGAAAAAGTATACTGTGTAGACAGTGGTAAAGTTAACAGTGTAGACTTATTATTTACAAACACAAAATCCCACGTCATTGCACAGTATAACAGGAAATTATTTTAAAATAGCATTGCCTATTTATTTTATATAAAATGGATTGAGAAACAACAATTTACTAGAAAAAAAAAGGGAGGAGTGTTTTAAATACTCATGAAAGATACATAACCCCCACTTTTCTATGGATTTTTTGGCAGCATATGGACCAATTTGTAATGAGAGTGTAAGCTATTCGTTTTTAAATTGGGCCTAGATATGAATGACAACACTGCATTTAAATGTCAAAACACACAATTCACAAACATCAATGGGCGTGTTACACTTCTGTGACTTAAAACTATTTGTATTCCAAGAATGTGAAAGTATCTATATTCCGTTAATGACAATCGAAAGTAACTTTTTTTTATATTTGCGGAGAGCTGATCAGCGCTGCCTGTTAACAATGGTTCGCAGAGTTCGCAGAGGAAGCCGGCATACAGTGTAGCCCCATGTTTACATCTATATGACAGCAGTGGGTTCCTACTAAACGTAGCTTAATGTGAATTACCTTCACCTACTTTTTGAATTGTGTTACTTTACATTACATTTTGACCTTCACCTACTTTCCGAATTTCGGTACTTTACATTAAAGTTTTACATTCACCTACTTTTCGAATTTCGGTACTTTACATTAACGTTTGACCTTCACCTACTTTCCGAATTTCGGTACTTTACTGACCTTCACCTACTTTTCGAATTTCGGTACTTTACATTAAAGTTTGACCTTCACCTACTTTCCGAATTTCGGTACTTTACATTAAAGTTTGACCTTCACCTACTTTTCGAATTTCGGTTCTTTACATTAAAGTTTGACCTTCACCTACTTTCCGAATTTCGGTACTTTATATTATTTCCGAATTTCGGTACTTTATGTTAAAGTTGGACCTTCACCTACTTTTCGAATTTCGGTACTTTAAATTAAAGTTTTGCCTTTAACTACTTATACAGTACAGCGTGTGCAATTGCAAACTTCATATGGTGGAATAAAATAATGATCATTACACTATTTTTCGCCGCCCGAATCGTAACGGCAGTACCAAACGCGAAACGCAACCAGATCCCACCCTTTTATTCCCAAAGTTATTGCACTTTGTGGGTTAAAGTTGTTGAAACTAACGAATACCGTTTTGGGTTAAAATAGTTGAAACTGATAAATACCACTCAATAACAGTAATTGTAATTTAGATTCAAGTAAATAACTTTGGGAATAAAAGGGTGGGATCTGGTTGGTTATCAAAATATATCGAGATTTGCTTGGTCATAAGCATTGTGTCAAAGTTAGGTTACATTTGAATTAGGTTTACTCAAGTTATTGAGCAAATATCGTATATTTCAACAATTGTTACACATTAAGTGCCATGAAAAAAGCAGCCAACTCGAAAAATGGAAATCGATATATGGTGACAAACCAGTCAGGTCCAGTGCTTAGTAAAAAGACCAGTCAAGCGACCACAGTCCAGTGTTTTTGGTGCTTGGATCGGGGCGGGGGAGCCCGTGGCCGAGTGGTTAGATATTCTGACTTGATATCACTTCCCCCTCACCGCTGTGGGTTCGATCCATCATGGGCCTAGGAATCTGTATGCGAGGAAGCTATCCAGCTGACTTGGGGAACGCCGATGGTTCTACCCAGGTGCCCGCCCGTGCTCGCAAATTGCCCAGAGGGGCACCTGGGGTCCTCCTCCACCAATGGAAGATATTAGCGGCTATTTGTAGTTCATATTATGAAGCTTCTATGTTATGTTCACAGCTGTTTTTTGCACTGGTTACATTTTTATCGTATTTGAGGTTCGACCTAAATATATCGGATAATATATCGTGTGTGAATTGTGGGCTCACCAACATAACTGTCAATATCAAGCACAGTCACCATGGTAGATGAACCTGTTTATGAAGTAAAATCTGTAAATATCACATGGAGCAAAACATTCTATTTATCTACATAAACAAGCGAATGCAAAGAAACGCGTACTGCATTTTTACTTTTTAATAAAAAAATGTGTGTCGATATCTCTTATTTTCTTTCAGTTGGTAATGTCCGTTCGTGTTTCTGATTTGTAGAATCATATAAACAAAGACACATAGATAAATACCTTCTTTTATTGATTAAAACTACTACAGTTTCTCGTCATACAAACAAATACATGGCAATATAAATTCACGTGACAAATATAATACATTCTTGTTTATGAAAAAAATGATGTGAAACAAGAATATACGTACGTTATCTCTATCTACATCTAGTTATTACAAAAACATATAGTACATAATAGTTGTATATGTGCAGTAATCCAATTGAAACGAGACATTGTGTCCATAAGACACGGATACTCCGCTTTTGCTCTGTCAGTCATTTAACTAGATGGGTGTTCCGCGGAACACGTGTGTCGCCTGTCAGCGCTTTGTCAGTATAACAATGTTTTTTGGGACCCAGATAAATGACCTTGATAAACTGGCCTGACAAAGTGTTCGTGAAGAAAGAAATGAGTATTTAACCCATATAATGACCTCCGGTGTGCCCTTGAGCTTTATATTTTAGTATGGCCATGTCGATGTTGTCATGACTAGTGTAGAAGAAATAAAAATAATTGAGAAAGTTATAGCCAACGGTAAGTTTTCGTGAAGAAAAAAAGTATTTAACCCAAATAATGACCTTCAGTGTGACCTTGACCTTTATATTTTAGTATGGTCATGTTGATGGTATCATGATGAGTATATATTGTAAGTCTGATGAAGAAATATCAAGAAATGAGAAAGTTATTACCAACGTTAAGTTTGTTGTGAATAAAATGAGTATTTAACCCATATAATGACCTTAAGTGTGATATTGACCTTTATATTTTAGTATGGTCATGTCGATGTTGTCATGATGAGTATCTATTGAAAGTCTGATGAAGAAATATCAAGAAATGAGAAAGTTATAACCAACGTTAAGTTTGTTGTGAATAAAATGAGTATTTAAACCATATAATGACCTTACGTGAGTCATTGACCTTTATATTTTAGCATGGTCATGTCGGTGTTGTCATGATGAGTATATATTGAAAGTCTGATGAAGAAATCTCAAGAAATGAGAAATTTATAACCAACGTTAAGTGTTCGTGAAGAAAAAACGGGTATGTAACCCTTATAATGACCTTCAGTGTGACCTTGACCTTCATATTTTAGTATGGTCATGTCGATGTTGTCATGATGAGTATATATTGAAAGTCTGATGCAATAAATATCAAGAAATGAGAAAGTTATAGGCAACGTTAAGTTTTCGTCAACAATAAAATGAGTATTTAACCCATATAATGATCTTCAGTGTGACCTTGACCTTTAAAGTTTAGCATGGTCATGTCGGTGTTGTCATGATGAGTATATATTGAAAGTTTGATGAAGAAATATCAAGAAATGAGAAAGTTATAACAAAAGTTAAGTTTTCATGAAGAAATAAATGTGTATTTAACCCATATAATGACCTTCAGTGTGATCTTGACCTTAATATTTTAGCATGGTCATGTCGATGTTGTCATGATGAGTATATATTGAAAGTTTGATGAAGAAATATCAAGAAATAAGAACGTTATAACCAACGTTAAGTTTTCGTGAAAAATAGTATTTAACCCATATAATGACCTTCAGTGTGACCTTCACCTTTATATTTTAGTATGGTCATGTCGGTGTTGTCATGATGAGTATATATTGAAAGTTTGATGAAGAAATATCACGAATGAGAAAGTTACAGCCAACGTTAAGTTTTCGTGAAGAAAAAACTGAGTATTTAACCCATATAATGACCTTCAGTGTGACCTTGACCTTCATATTTTAGTATGGTCATGTCGATGTTGTCATGATGAGTATATATTGAAAGTTAGATGCAATAAATATCAAGAAATGAGAAAGTTATAGGCAACGTTAAGTTTTCGTCAACAATAAAATGAGTATTTAACCCATATAATGATCTTCAGTGTGACCTTGACCTTTATAGTTTAGCAAGGTCATGTCGGTGTTGTCATGATGAGTATATATTGAAAGTTTGATTAAGAAATATCAAGAAATGAGAAAGTTATAACAAAAGTTAAATTTTCATGAAGAAATAAATGTGTATTTAACCCATATAATGACCTTCAGTGTGATCTTGACCTTTATATTTTAGCATGGTCATGTCGATGTTGTCATGATGAGTATATATTGAAAGTTTGATGAAGAAATATCAAGAAATAAGAACGTTATAACCAACGTTAAGTTTTCGTGAAAAATAGTATTTAACCCATATAATGAACCTCAGTGTGACCTTCACCTTTATATTATAGGATGGTCATGTCGGTGTTGTCATGATGAGTATATATTGAGAGTTTGATGAAGAAATATCACGATTGAGAAAGTTACAGCGAACGTTAAGTTTTCGTGAAGAAAAAACTGAGTATTTAACCCATATAATGACCTTCAGTGTGACCTTGACCTTCATATTTTAGTATGGTCATGTCGATGTTGTCATGATGAGTACATATTGGAAGTTTTATGAAGAAATATCACGATAAAATGCAATAACCTGTTTAAAATTACCTATTAAATGTTTTCATTTTACAATATGAAAACATTTCATAATATAATATGAAAACATTTTAAGCCAAAATTAAGGTTTTAAAACATTTTATACCCCAACCAACCCCGTTTTATTGGAGAAGGGGTGGATGGGGTATGGAAGTTAATTCTCGGACCACGTAATGGTCCCCACGAAAACATCATTGTATAGCTATATTAAATTAACACAGAAAGAGTAACTGACAACTAGTCTAGTTTCAAAAGTACATTTCTAGAAATAGCTCGTGCCTTATTCGTCATAACCTTCACCGCTTAACCGCATTGTGAGCATGTAAGCCGCGTGATGTTTTCTCCTAAAACAAAAACAGGGTCAGGGATAAACGAAATACTCGCATTCGCTACTTGAATAACCTTGACTCTTTTTTTGTTTGTTTGGAAAACATGAAAATCGACATTACATTAAGTAGATCCACGAGTATACCAGTTGCAATCAACTATAAACACATATCAAATGCATACTTGTAGCATGGTCTCTGAAATTTCCTTTGTATTTGCACAGGTGTTAATCGTTTGATTGAAAATAACAACGTCAGAATAAATGATGTACTCTAACTACCAGTTATCCAAAGTTAGAGTATGACAGACAGCTGAAATAGACATGCTACAAGACAAATAGAGTTTGGTCTTATCTCGTCGGTTGTTTTAAACACCTCGATGGGCAGGATTTAAGCACATCAATTGTAATAGAAAATAAAACGATAGTTTGGTCAAGAAAATTAATTACCAATATAAAGTACCTGCTATTCTTCTAAGAGAGATGTTTGTTTGTTTTTCGTTTAATAAACAGGTCGTTTTTGTTTTTTGTTGTTGTTTATTTTAACTTTTCTTTAGAATGAATCCATTAAAAGACATAGGGCCACATGTACTTCTGATAAATACAACAACAAAATGAACCATTTCGCGCACACACCCAGCAATTAACGTTTTTTTTTCAACAAACAAGAAGTAGAGGCCTATTTTTGTTTATAAAAGGGACTATATTCGACACCTCGTAAGAACATATTTTAACTAGTGATAATATATTCACACTTCGAGCGCCTTATTTCTAAAACACTGAGTCCCGAACAATTAGTCAGATTATCACATTCCGCGTTTGGTACTGCCGTTACGATTCGGGCGGCGAAAAATAGTGTAATGATCATTATTTTATTCCACCATATGAAGTTTGCAATTGCACACGCTGTACTGTATAAGTAGTTAAAGGCAAAACTTTAATTTAAAGTACCGAAATTCGAAAAGTAGGTGAAGGTCCAACTTTGACATAAAGTACCGAAATTCGGAAATAATATAAAGTACCGAAATTCGGAAAGTAGGTGAAGGTCAAACTTTAATGTAAAGAACCGAAATTCGAAAAGTAGGTGAAGGTCAAACTTTAATGTAAAGTACCGAAATTCGGAAAGTAGGTGAAGGTCAAACTTTAATGTAAAGTACCGAAATTCGAAAAGTAGGTGAAGGTCAGTAAAGTACCGAAATTCGGAAAGTAGGTGAAGGTCAAACGTTAATGTAAAGTACCGAAATTCGAAAAGTAGGTGAATGTAAAACTTTAATGTAAAGTACCGAAATTCGGAAAGTAGGTGAAGGTCAAAATGTAATGTAAAGTAACACAATTCAAAAAGTAGGTGAAGGTAATTCACATTAAGCTACGTTTAGTAGGAACCCACTGCTGTCATATAGATGTAAACATGGGGCTACACTGTATGCCGGCTTCCTCTGCGAACTCTGCGAACCATTGTTAACAGGCAGCGCTGATCAGCTCTCCGCAAATATAAAAAAAAGTTACTTTCGATTGTCATTAACGGAATATAGATACTTTCACATTCTTGGAATACAAATAGTTTTAAGTCACAGAAGTGTAACACGCCCATTGATGTTTGTGAATTGTGTGTTTTGACATTTAAATGCAGTGTTGTCATTCATATCTAGGCCCAATTTAAAAACGAATAGCTTACACTCTCATTACAAATTGGTCCATATGCTGCCAAAAAATCCATAGAAAAGTGGGGGTTATGTATCTTTCATGAGTATTTAAAACACTCCTCCCTTTTTTTTTCTAGTAAATTGTTGTTTCTCAATCCATTTTATATAAAATAAATAGGCAATGCTATTTTAAAATAATTTCCTGTTATACTGTGCAATGACGTGGGATTTTGTGTTTGTAAATAATAAGTCTACACTGTTAACTTTACCACTGTCTACACAGTATACTTTTTCACCCTGGATGCAAGATACAATGTTTTATTAACCAATTAAGGGCTTTCGAGGGCCAAGTAATTTAGTACATTGATTACAATGATGATAAATAACAAATGATAGATAAATAACAAAATCATGACAAAACAACCAGAGCGCATACACTGAACAGAGCAGATCTTTAAACTACAAACACACATGTAATTGTATGGTACTGTTAGTGACTATTAATGCTATTTGTGCTTTTCAACAGACTGCATTAAATATGCACCTAATGCTTTCAGAATGTTTATATTTTCACAAAATAAGAGTCAAATGAGTTGATTACGTGAATCCAAGCATTCATTCTGAACATTCTGAAGAGATGCAGGTTAATTAAGTATATATTTTATCTGAATATTAAGAGCATGCTAGGAGAAAATGCATCTCATCATCTATAGAATACCTGGTACAATGTTCACATAATCTATGTTCAACATGAGTATTATTATAGGTACCAGATTCGATTTTCAGTTTACTGGAACTGAGGCGAAATTTAGCAATGACAACGTTTTTCAAAAACATCTATACTACACAGGTACTCTTCTAATTTGAAAGTCATGTTTAAAAGTAAAGTAAGTTCTCAATTTTCCAGGAAGGAGCTTCGCTTTGTCTTTGTCCCAGTTTTCTTGGAACTTTTCTAATAAGTTTAGTTTGACTGTTTTGACAAGTTCTGACATTACTGAACGAGAGTTATGTCACGGTTATGGATATCTAACAGGTAGATTGATGTTGCATTGTCCGGCCGGCTAGCTCAGTCGGTAGAGCATCGGAACGGTAGTCCGAAGGTCCCGGGTTCGAGCCCCGGTCTGGCTGCACATTTTTCTAGCCCTGTGACAGTTAGTAGAAAATTGATCAATGCCTATGCTTAGAACTTTGAGAAATAATACAATTTCTGATTACCACGACTTATCAAACCTTCTGAAAGACGGATATTGACTAGACGACGATAATATTTCAACATTGACATGATAACATCGAAGTAAATAGGAAGCCGACTCACGTCAGACATGACAGCACAGTTGGTGTTTTTCTTATGTACCTCTAAACTATACTTACAGTACCTTATATGAGTTTTTCAAATTCAAACTTATTAGACGGCTTGGTTAAGTCACAAGGAATAAAATTCCTTCTACAAAAAGATCCCCAGCACTCACTGCCATATATATATATAATAAAACTGGCTTGTTTGAATGGTCAACTACGTGCACACCTGTGGATATACCTGGATGTAAGGAGTTGACATTTTTCCATAACATTGAATTGAATTGGATTTTATAGTCGCACCAACAGCTAAGGTCATATGGCGACTTTCCAGCTTCTACTGGTGGAGGAAGACCCCAGGTGCCTCTCCGGGCAATTTTCGTGCACGGGCGGGCACCTGGGTAGAACCACCGACGTTCCGCAAGCCAGCTGGATAGCTTCCTCACATAAAGATTCCTAGGCCCCTGAGGGATCTTTTCCATAACATAAACAGGGCTTTAAGCCTTTCTTACACAAGTCACTTCCAGCTTGTGTAAAACAACCAGATGCACATATATCTCCAAGATAATAGCACAGATCGATATTGACGTCACACAATAGGACTGTAAATTTCACGAAAATATCGTGTCATTGAACAATAGAAGCACATTCAAATTCAATAGATTCCCGATCTGTTTTCGGACAAAATCATACATATGTGTACGAATGAAATCTATTTTTAGCCATTTTAAGTAATCTTGATCCATGTTATTGTAAGAGGAGACGCATTCCAAAGGTTGGTTTTGAATGGCACGTGTGATGGATGTCTCTTTGGTTTTGAATGGCACGTGTGATGGATGTCTCTTTGGTTTTGAATGGCACGTGTGATGGATGTCTCTTTTACAAGTATAACTGCCTTATTAAATATTAACACTTTAGATTTAGAAAAAATAATATTGAGACACCAGTCCTAACAAAACTGATCAAGATTGCCTAATTTTTCTTGTAAGCCAATGGCTGTAGTATATAAAAGAACAACATCGTCCGCGTACATAGGACAATCTAACCTAGTGTTGTAAAGGATAGCCGGATCGGCTGTACCCGATAAATAATCGGGCAAGTCGTTTATAAAGAATTTGAAAAGGTTCGGACTGAGATTATCTCCTTCCTAACACATATCTGTGAAATAAAAGAATCTGTTACTGAATTACTGTATACCTGAGCTTCACATAGAAGATTCCTATAATACATAGTTTTATCTCTTTATAAAAGAGTCCTCCTATCTCCATGCCAATCTTGCCTAGTCTACACAGTTTCCTCACCAAAAATACCGTTGTCTGCACGGTCAACCATGTATATCTCCATTTACGGAACGTTCCTACGCCCATGTCTAATACATACTTTTATTACCTTATAAAAGAGTCTTCCTATCTCCATGCCAATCTTGCCTAGTCTACACAGTTCCCACAACACAAATATCATTGTCTACACATATTTGTATTACTTTATAAAAGAGTCCTCCTATCCCTATGCCAATCTTGCCTAGTCTACACAGTTTCCACAACACAAATACCGTTGTCTACACGGTCAACCATTCTTTTTTTTCAAACTCGAATACCTCCATTTACAAATGTTTACTGGGAGATGATGTGTCACGTTGCATTCTAGCGAATATTTATCAATATGTTACCCCCATATTGAACACAGATTGAGCTAGAAACGAACTTGTGGTCGAAAAACTTACTCACTCCTCGCTTCAAATTTGGAAAACAGAATTACACTTTGGACGCCGATTACGGGCTATGGAACGTTTAGTATGAGAAATAAAGGAAATAAATAAAGAGGTTGATTTTCACTATATACATACCTCGCATGTGTTGCTTGCCGCCATCTTCTTCCATCTATACGGTTTGCAAAAAAAACGTATTGAGGGTTCATTTCTACATGCTAACATATGGTGTTTGCCAATCTCAGGAATCTGTCTAGTGACATTGGTTTTTATTACAGTCCACCATGTGACGTTTGCCAATCTGTCTAGTGGAATTGCTCATTATTACATTCCACCATGCCACATCTTCTGTACTGACTGTACTGTATAGTGGCATAGGTCGTTTTTACATGTTAACATGTGACGTGAACGAGAAACGTTATTTTCGCAAGGACACGTTTTTTAATGTAAATATTATTTTTCGATTTAGTGTCTCCACATATATCCATGGCCATTACTCTGTAACCTGGTAAGGATCAGTCTACACATATATACATGGCCATTACTCTGTAACCTTAGCAAGGACCAGTCTACACATATATACATGGCCATTACTCTGTAACCTAATAAGGATCAGTCTACACATATCCTTGGCCATTACTCTGTAACCTTAGCAAGGACCAGTCTACACATATATACATGGCCATTACTCTGTAACCTAATAAGGATCAGTCTACACATATATTCATGGCCTTTACTTTGTAACCTAGTAAGGACCAGTCTACACGTATATCCATGGCCATTACTCTGTAACCTAGTGAGGACCAGTTACACATATATCCATGGCCATTACTCTGTAACCTAGTGAGGACCAGTCTACACATATATCCATGGCCATTACTATGTAGCCTAGTAAGGACCCGTCTAAACATCTATCCATGGACACTACTCTGTAACCTAGTAAGGAGCAGTCTACACATATATGCATGGCCATTACTTTGTAACCTAGTAAGGACCTGTCTACACATATATGCATGGCCATTACTTTGTAACCTAGTAAGGACCTGTCTACACATATATGCATGGTCATTACTTTGTAACCTAGTAAGGACCTGTCTACACATATATGCATGGCCATTACTTTGTAACCTAGTAAGGACCTGTCTACACATATATGCATGGCCATTACTTTGTAACCTAGTAAGGACCTGTCTACACATTTATGCATGGCCATTACTTTGTAACCTAGTAAGGACCTGTCTACATATATATTCATGGCCATTACTTTGTAACCTAGTAAGGACCTGTCTACATATATATGCATGGTCATTACTTTGTAACCTAGTAAGTACCTGTCTACATATATATTCATGGCCATTACTCTACACACTTAGTAAAGACAAGTCTATACATCTACCCATAATCTCCTTTGCATCGGTTGTAAATTACTATGTAATATTCTGACATATTTGAAACGAAGTGGTAAATACGTCCGCTGACTCAAATCTACATATGACCATTACTCTGTAACCTAAGTAAGGACCAGTCTACACATATATTCATGGCCTTTTCTTTGTAACCTAGTAAGGACCAGTCTACACGTATATCCATGGCCATTACTCTGTAACCTAGTGAGGACCAGTTACACATATATCCATGGCCATTACTCTGTAACCTAGTGAGGACCAGTCTACACATATATCCATGGCCATTACTATGTAGCCTAGTAAGGACCCGTCTAAACATCTATCCATGGACACTACTCTGTAACCTAGTAAGGAGCAGTCTACACATATATGCATGGTCATTACTTTGTAACCTAGTAAGGACCTGTCTACACATATATGCATGGCCATTACTTTGTAACCTAGTAAGGACCTGTCTACACATATATGCATGGTCATTACTTTGTAACCTAGTAAGGACCTGTCTACACATATATGCATGGCCATTACTTTGTAACCTAGTAAGGACCTGTCTACACATATATGCATGGCCATTACTTTGTAACCTAGTAAGGACCTGTCTACACATATATGCATGGCCATTACTTTGTAACCTAGTAAGGACCTGTCTACACATTTATGCATGGCCATTACTTTGTAACCTAGTAAGGACCTGTCTACATATATATTCATGGCCATTACTTTGTAACCTAGTAAGGACCTGTCTACATATATATGCATGGTCATTACTTTGTAACCTAGTAAGTACCTGTCTACATATATATTCATGGCCATTACTCTACAAACTTAGTAAAGACAAGTCTATACATCTACCCATAATCTCCTTTGCATCGGTTGTAAATTACTATGTAATATTCTGACATATTTGAAACGAAGTCTACACATAAATCCATGACCATATTCTGTAACCTAGTAAAGATCAGTCTACATATATGTCTAGGATCATTACTCTGTAACCTTAGTAAGGACCAGTCTACACATATATCCACGGCCATTACTCTTTAACCTAATAAGGACCAGTCTACACATATATCTATGACCATTACTCTGTACCCTAGTAAGATCCTGTCTACACATATATCCATGATCATTACTCTGTAACCTTGTAAGGACCTATCTATAAATATATATTCATGGCCATTACTCTGTAACCTAGTAAGGAGCAGTCTACACATATCTATGACCATTACTTTGTAACCTAGTAAGGACCAGTCTACACATATATCCATGACCATTACTCTGTAACCTAGTAAGGACCAGTCTACACATATATCCATGACCATTACTCAGTAACCTAGTAAGGACCAGTCTACACATATATCCATGCCCATTACTCTGTAACCTATTAAGGACCAGTCTACACATATATCTATGATCATTACTCTGTAACCTTAGTAAGGACCAGTCTACACATATATCCATGACCATTACTCTGTAACCTAGTAAGGACCAGTCTACACATTTATCCATGCTCATTACTCTGTAACCTATTAAGGACCAGTCTACACATATATCCATGACCATTACTCTGTAACCTAGTAAAGATCAGTCTACATATATATCCTTGGCCATTACTCTGTAACCTAGTAAGTACCAGACTACACAAATATTCATGGCCATTACTCTGCAACCTAGTAAAGGACTAGTCTACACATATATATGACCATTACTCTGTATCCTAGTAAGGACCAGTCTACACATATATATGACCATTACTCTGTATCCTAGTAAGGACCATTCTACACATATATATGACCATTACTCTGTATCCTAGTAAGGACCTGTCTACACATATATCCATGACCATTACTCTGTAACCTAGTAAGGACCAGTCTACACAAATATCCTTGGC
This sequence comes from Cyrtodaria siliqua, assembly GCA_037043455.1. Classification (NCBI taxonomy): domain Eukaryota; kingdom Metazoa; phylum Mollusca; class Bivalvia; order Adapedonta; family Hiatellidae; genus Cyrtodaria; species Cyrtodaria siliqua. The sequence goes on along the minus strand of JAWPHD010005372.1, from coordinate 148,482 downwards.
CATTACTCTGTAACCTAGTAAGTACCAGACTACACAAATATTCATGGCCATTACTCTGCAACCTAGTAAAGGACTAGTCTACACATATATATGACCATTACTCTGTATCCTAGTAAGGACCAGTCTACACATATATATGACCATTACTCTGTATCCTAGTAAGGACCATTCTACACATATATATGACCATTACTCTGTATCCTAGTAAGGACCTGTCTACACATATATCCATGACCATTACTCTGTAACCTAGTAAGGACCAGTCTACACAAATATCCATGGCCATTACTCTGTAACCTAGTAAGGACATGTCTACACATATATCCATGACCGTTACTCTGTAACCTAGTAAGGACCAGTCTACACAAATATCCATGGCCATTACTCTGTAACCTTAGTAAGGACCAGTCTACACAAATATCCATGGTCATTACTCTATAACCTAGTAAGGACCAGTCTACACATATATCCATGATCATTACTCTGTAACCTTGTAAGGACCAATCTACAAATATATCCATGGCCATTACTCTGTAACCTAGTAAGGACCAGTCTACACATAGCTATGACCATTACTCTGTAACCTATTAAGGACCAGTCTACACATATATCCATGACCATTACTCTGTAACCTAGTAAGGACCTGTCTACATATATATCCATGATCATTACTATGTAACCTAGTAAGGACCAGTCTATACATATATCCATGACCATTACTATGTTACCTAGTAAGGACCAGTCTACACATATATCCATGGCCATTACTCTGTAACCTTAGTAAGGACCAGTCTACACATATATCCATGATCATTACTATGTATCCTAGTAAGGACCAGTCTATACATATATCCATGACCATTACTATGTTACCTAGTAAGGACCAGTCTACACATATATCCATGACCATTACTATGTAACCTTGTAAAGACCAGTCTACACATATATCCATGACCATTACTATGTAACCTTGTAAAGACCAGTCTACACATATATCCATGACCATTACTATGTAACCTTGTAAAGACCAGTCTACACATATATATGACCATTACTCTGTAACCTTGTAAGGACCAATCTACACATATATATCCATGAACATTACTCTGTAACCTAGTAAGGACCTGTCTACACATATCTATGACCATTTCTCTGTAACCTAGTAAGGACCTGTCTACACATATATCCATGGTGATTACTCTGTTACCTAGTAAGAACTAATCTACACGTATCTATGACCATTACTGTGTAACCTAGTAAGGACCAGTATATTTACATTTTTTACATTTACATGACTCACATCAACATCAGTTTGCAAATTGGGGAAAGAATAGCATAAAATACAAGAAATGTAGTTTTCATTTATTTATTTTTATTTCATATTATAATAAAATCTTATCACAGAAATTGTGAATGCAAATGGATATGAATTAAATACAATTAGGTATACATGGTACTGCGTGATTGACAATTTGATAGCTTAAAGTGACACAAGGCAATCCTGATTGTTTAAACACTCACAGCGTCACATTAGTTTTTCTACATAACATGCATTTGTTGATTTGTTCAATCATTCATATTAATTTTAAGAATAATATAAAAAAAAAAAAATGTCATTATTAACTGTTGATTATACTGCACCAGTAATATAATATAACCTATGGTAGAATTAGATGAAAAACGTGACAACTCAAAAATTGATTTGATATATAAGCAGGTTTAAACATAAAACGATAATGGATAAATAAATGGAGATGCTAATTACAATGCTTGCTAAACATTCAAGATTGCCACTGTCCCTTTAATTACAGAGCGACCTTGTTCTACAGTAAAATTCACCAAAGTGTAGAGCATGTTTACTCAGCAAATAATGTAATTGTACAAATAAAAATATAGACAGCCTCTCGTTACTAATGAATGCATGAACACTGATTGTTTTTAGTTGCATATAAATAAAAGAGTACACACCTACTAATCACTCTTAGCAAACAAACCATGGATTATCTAAACATTCACCTTTGACATATGTCAGTTAATGCCCTTTTTTTATATGCCCGCAGGGACGTATTATGTCATGAAGTTGTCTGTCCATCTGTCCATTAACTGTTACCTGACAACTGATTGTAGCTAATAACTTTCAAAGTATAGGGTGTGAAACAATGAAACTGTGTTTACATCTTCACCATGATCCAATGAAAGCCCAGAACTCTCTGTTTAACATTTTTTGAATTATTTCCCTTTGAAAAAAAGATTTCACCTGTAACTTAACCTGGCATTTAGCAAGTGCTTTTGGTTAATAACTTTCAAAGTATCAGGTGTACAACAATGACAATTTGCAAACATATTCAGCATGATCCAATGAATACATCTTGTAAAGGCCCATAACACTGGAAACTTTGCACACATATTTGCATGATCCAATGAATACATCTTATAAAGGTCCATAACTCTCTGGTTAATATTTGAATAATATCCCTTTTGAAAATCATATATGTCCTGCTACGTGGTGTTCTTGTTTTAATTCCTTATTTTAGAAAGCTGCCAGTCTTACAAACTGAGTTAACCAAACCGATGAAATTACAAACTGAGTTTACCAAACCGATGAGTTAACCAAACCGATTAATTACAAAATGAGTTAACAAAATCGATGAAATTACAACGATAAAACAAATGGTTCATAAGGGAAAATCTACTTCAATCTAATCTTCAACAGTGTACAAAACAAATAGTTCCATTTTTACAGGAGAATGACAAGAACCTTTCATAGGTATCGGGTGAAGATCGGGAATTCCAACCCAAATTGTAACTGTTTGGATCAGAACCGAGGCTCCACTAAAAACAGGTTAGAATTCCCAATCTTCATCGCATACCCATGAATGATTCTATTTTTGTGCAAAGATTTGACATTTCATTAAAAAAAAATCCGAGAGCAATTTTCATTAGAATTCTGCGAAATATGAAACATATTTCTTATTTAGGCCTATCCTGATTGTGTATATAAGATATATATTTACTCATATATTTTTTTTTACAAATACCCTCAGGTTTTAAAATTGTCAGTATCATTACTCATCAACTTAGTACAAATACTCTAAACTTTTAAAAACCATGAGTATTATATTTGTATATATTGTCCTCAGCTTCACAGTTTATTCCATATTTACATGATGAAAATTGTGCTAAGGATGTGTCTAATATTAAGAACAAAGGTCATAAAGTGTTTCATTTTAATTAACATCCGTTTAATCAAGATTGTTGTTTCTTTCAAAATGTATTAAATTCACATGAACTATTTAAAAATGTTTTTTACACTGAACATTTCCTTGTTACTGATCATTTTGAAATTGATGAGTAACTGCAGTCTGCACCTTTTATGTGAAGCTGAGACACATTATCACGGTTTTGTTTACATTTGGACATTCACAATTCTTCTAAATCCCCTCCTGTCCACCTCTTTTAGAATCAAGATTGCTCTGAATCCCTTTATTAATTCAAAGATTGCTGTGCATCCCTTTTAGAATCAAGATTGCTTTGCATCCCTTTATTAAATCAAGATTGCTGTGTACCTTTTTTAGAATCAAGATTGCTCTGCATCCCTTTATTAAATCAAAGATTGCTGTGCATCCCTTTTAGAATCAAGATTGCTCTGCATCCCTTTATTAAATCAAAGATTGCTGTGCATCCCTTTAAGAATCAAGATTGGTGTTTGTCCCTTTAAAAATCAAGATTGCTGCCTGTCCCTTTAAGACAGACCGCCTTTTAATATATGAAGTAAAGTTTGATCCAACTTTATATTCATGACCGAATTTAACCTGGTTATTTTTTCATACCAGTGTTGTTGTTTTTTATCTAGATAAGATTTCTTAACAGTAAAATGTGATGTGAGCACCTTACAAACCACCATATATAATGCAAACAGAACATAGCATTAGTTGAGAAGGCATTTAAAATAAACTAGAATTATCACTGACGGTTACGAATACCCTCGCTTTTTGATCAGCTGTTACCTGTATATGACACCTAAGTAAGGTACATATACATTGTATTTTAAGTTTAAAATACATATCCTCCAATCTGACATAAAAGTATTTATGTTCTGTTAAACAGCTAAGTAAGAAATGAAATGTATTGGAACTGCCTGTATTATTTTTGTCATAGAACAAAATATGTGTTCTGGAGTAATGTTTTTCAATCAAAGTACTCCAATTGCTTAAAAGTTTAGTATTTAGCGCCAGCAGAGCTTATGTCCGTCGTCCGTCCGTCGTCCGTTAACTTTTGCCTTGTGAACACTCTAGGGCCTTCATTATTAATCGGATCAATGAAAGCTCGTACAAGTTCGAAAACCAGCCTGATCGGACTAGTTTCACCGGAGTTTATGGCCCTTGTTCTTGCTGAAAAATGCCATATTAAGCCTTGTGAACATTCTAGCACCTTCATTTATTATTTGATCTTTACCAAACTTGCACAGTTTGTTAATACCAATGGAAGCTCGGACAAGTTTGAAAACCAGCCAAATCGAATCAGTAACACCGGAGTTATTGCTCTTGATTTAGTTACAAAAAATGCTATATTTTGCCTCGTTAAGACGATAGGGCCTTCCTTCATCCTTCATCCGATCTTTACGAAACTTTACCAGATTGTTTATACCAAAGACAGCTCAAAAAAGTTCGAAAACCAGCCAGATCGGATCAGTAACAGCGGAGTTATGGCTCTTGATTTAGTTAAAAATGCTATATTTTGCCTCGTTAATACCGATAGGGCTTTCATTTTTCATCTTATCATTACCAAACTTTACCAGATGTTTTGCTTTTTTTTATTATTATTATTAGTAGTATTATTGGCCCTTGATTTAATTAAAAATTATATATTTTGCCTCATAAGACGATAGGCCTTCATCTTTCATCCGATCTTTACGAAACTTTACCAGATTGTTTATATCAATGAAATCTCGGGCAAGTTTGAAAACTAGCCAGATCGGACCAGTAACAGCGGAGTTCTGGCCCTTGATTTAGTTAAAATGCTATATTTTGCCTCGTTAAGATGATAGGGCCTTCATTTGTCATGCAATATTTACGAAACTATACCAGATTGTTAATATCAATGACAGCTCAGAGGACAAGTTCGAAAACCAGCCAGATCGGACCAGTAACATCGGAGTCATGTCCCTTGATTTTCTGAAATATGCTATATCTTGGCCTCATTAAGACGAAAGGGCCTTCATTTGGCCGGATTTCATTGACACTTTGCAGGGATAATCAGTACCAAGCCTAGTTGTACAATGTCACCGTGTTCAAGTTGAATGATATTGGCGGAGTTATAGCCCTTTAAAGGTTTTAATACACAAACTTTGTTCTGACTAGTTCTCCTGAACCCCTGGCCGGATTAAACGAAACTGTTTAGGGATGATCAATTCCAAGTCTAGTTGTGCAAATCATCGCCGTGTTCTTGTTGAATGATTTCTGGCGGAGTTATGGCCCTTTAAAGGTTTTAATACACACACTTTGTTCTGACTAGTTCTCCTGAACCCCTGGCCGGATTTCGTATTTAAACGAAACTTTTTAGGGATGATCAATTCCATGTCTAGTTGTGCAAATCATTGCCGTGTTCCGGTTGAATGATTTTTGGCAGAAGTATGGCCCTTTAAAGGTTTTAATACACGAACCTTTTCTGATCTACTCCTGAACCCCTAGCCAGATTTTAATGAAACTTTGCAGGGATGATCAGCACCAAGCCTAGTTGTGCATGTCAACGTCGCGTTCCGGTTTACAGATAGTTTGCAGAGTTATGGCCCTTTAAAGGATTTTGATACCACAATTTTTTTCCGGGCTAGTTCTCCTGAACCCTGGCTGGATATAGACGAAACTTGACAAGGATGATCAGTATCAAGCCAAGTTGTGCATATCATCGCCATATGTCGGTTCAATAAATACTTTTTGGCAGAGTTAAGGCCCTTTAAATGTTTTAATACACAAACTTTGTCCAGATTAGTCTCTTCTGAACTCTTTGCTAGATTTCAGCGAATCTTGGCGGGGATGATCAGTACCAAGTCTAGTTGCGTATATCATCACCATGTTCCGGTTGAATGATTTTTGAAAGACTTACGGCCCCTTATACATAAACTTTATCTTGAGCAAGTAGAGCGTCCACAGGCCCTCTCGGGCCTCTTGTTTTCCTTAAAAAAAAATTGTGATCCAAATGTTGAAAAAAACACAATGATAAATCACATTATATGCATCTGCCTTAAACATGTCACCAGATAATAAATAGCAAATGTATTGTCCGCAACGGCTCTTCTACACATCGGAAAATATGATTTTCTATAGAATTTTATAGAAACGACAAGTACAACACAAAAAATATTCTGGATTGAAATGCTGGAACCATGGTGCATATGGTTCATACTAAAACCATGTTTATACGGAATACTTCATTTTGGTCACCAAAGTGCAACAACCTTGCGCTGTTTATTGTGAAAATGGCTAATGTTTTTTGTTTTTTTTAATTATTATTATATGTCGATATTTTAACTTACTTTTAGTTGGTATTTCTGATGTGTAGTATTATATAGACAAAGACATAGACATATTGATACTTTTAGTGATCAAAACTATTACAGTTTCTCGTCAAACAAACAAATACATAGGAATATAAATTGACGTGACAAATATAATATAGCACATGCTTGTTTATGAAATATATAACGTGAAACTAGAATATCCTTTAGTTATCTCTTTTAACATCAAGTTATTTCAATATTTGTATGTATATGTGTAGTAATTTAATTGAAACTAGAGTGTACATGATGCCTCGCTTAAGCGTTGTCAGTTACATAACTTAACGAAAAGCTTGAATGTAAAAACATATTTCGTACGGACATACGGAAGGACACTCGGAGGGACGGACAAAGGTAACACCTTCGTGTCGGAGCATAACTTGTATCATATTTTAAACTCATATATTTGATGGTTATATGTGTATGCATGTACTAACATATTCCATAATCCGTAATCCAACTGATGACAATACGAATACCTTACTAACAATGTAACTCCGATGTCAGTTAAACATAATCGTTCATAAAAACGATTGTGTTTAACGTAAGCTCTGATTATGCACTTGTATTCTGTGGAACGGTAACCTCAAATCTGAAAGATGATGGTACTTAAAGTAAGATCTGATTATGCACTTGTTTTCTATGGAACGGTAAACTCCAATATGATGCAAGATGGTACTTAGTCAGATTTTATTATGTACTTGTATTCTGTGGAACGTTAAACTCCAATCTGATACATGCTGGTACTTAAAGTCAGATCTTATTATGTACTTGTATTCTGTGGAACGGTAAACTCCGATCTAATACATGATGGTACTTAAAGTCAGATCTTAGTATGTTCTTGTATTCTGTGGAACGGTAAACTCCAATCTGATACATGATGGTACTTAAAGTAAGATCTTATTATGTACTTGTATTATGTGGAACGGTAAACTCCAATCTGATACATGATCTTACTTAAAGTAAGATCTTATTATGTACTTGTATTCTGTGGAACGGTAAACTCCAATCTAATACATGATTGTACTTAAAGTCAGATCTTATTATGTACTTGTATTCTGTGGAACGGTAAACTCCAATCTGATACATGATGGTACTTAAAGTCAGATCATATATGTACTTGTATTTTGTGGAACGGTAAACTCCAATATGATACATAATGGTACTTAAAGTAAGATCTTACTATGTACTTGTATTCTGTGGTACGGTAAACTCCAATCTGATACATGATGGTATTTAAAGTAAGATCTTATTATGTACTTGTATTCTGTGGAGCGGTAAACTCCAATCTGATACATGATGGTACTTAAAGTCAGATATTAGTATTTACTTGTATTCTGTGGAACGGTAAACTTCAATCTGATACATGATGGTACTTAAAGTCAGATCTTATCATGTACTTGTATTCTGTGGAACGGTAAACTCCAATCTGATACATGCTGATACTTAAAGTCAGATCTTATTATGTACTTGTATACTGTGGAACGGTAAACTCCAATCTGATACATGATGGTACTTAAAGTAAGATCTTATTATGTACTTGTATTATGTGGAACGGTAAACTCCAATCTGATACATGATGGTACTTAAAGTAAGATCTTATTATGTACTTGTATTCTGTGGAACGGTAAACTCCAAACTTATACATGATTGTACTTAAAGTCAGATCTTATTATGTACTTGTATTCTGTGGAACGGTAAACTCCAATCTGATACATGATGGTACTTAAAGTCAGATCTTATTATGTACTTGTATTTTGTGGAACGGTAAACTCCAATATGATACATAATGGTACTTAAAGTAAGATCTTACTATGTACTTGTATTCTGTGGTACGGTATCTCCAATCTGATACATGATGGTATTTAAAGTAAGATCTTATTATGTACTTGTATTCTGTGGAGCGGTAAACTCCAATCTGATACATGATGGTACTTAAAGTCAGATATTAGTATGTACTTGTATTCTGTGGAACGGTAAACTTCAATCTGATACATGATGGTACTTAAAGTCAGATCTTATCATGTACTTGTATTCTGTGGAACGGTAAACTCCAATCTGATACATGCTGATACTTAAAGTCAGATCTTATTATGTACTTGTATACTGTGGAACGGTAAACTCCAATCTGATACATGATGGTACTTAAAGTCAGATATTATTATGTACTTGTACTCTGTGGAACGGTAAACTCCAATCTATACATGATGGTACTTAAAGTCAGATCTTATCATGTACTTGTATTCTGTGGAACGGTAAACTCCAATCTGATACATGATGGTACTTAAAGTCAGATCTTATTATGTACTTGTATTCTGTGGAAGGTAAACTCCAATCTGATACATGATGGTACTTAAAGTCAGATATTATGTACTTGTATTCTGTGGAACGGTAAACTCCAGTCTGATACATGATGGTACTTAAAGTCAGATCTTATTATGAACTTGTATTCTGTGGAACGGTAAACTCCAATCTGATACATGATGGTACTTAAAGTCAGATCTTATTATGTACTTGTATTCTGTGGAACGGTAAACTCCAATTTGATACATGATGGTACTTAAAGTCAGATCTTATTATGTCCTTGTATTCTGTGGAACGGTGAACTCCAATCTGATACATGATGGTACTTAAAGTAATATCTTAGTATGTACTTGTATTCTGTGGAACGGTAAACTCCAATCTGATTGTGCTGAAAGTAAGATCTTATTATTGTATTTACACTGTCTTGTCAATTTGGGCACTGAAGACAGGAAAGGTTGTGTATAGACCATATTGCCTACTGACCGTTTGTGCTGCGTATTGGAATTTGCATTATATTTAATTTGCTCTTTGTTTGTGGTACAGTGCGGTCCTACGGTGCCATCGCGTTTGGGGACGTGATTTTTAAAGGCCCATTTTTCTCATTTTAGCAACAACAAAAAAAAAAAAACACTATCAGAATGCTCTGGCACCTTTTAATTCTTGATCCAAGAAAGACAATGTTGATACAAAGCATCACAAATCATTGAAATCATATACATCTACAATTGGGGAAAACGACCAATTAGTTATTTAGTTATTGCTCTACTGATATTTCTACATGATATTCAGACTTTGATTTAAACTTCTCATGTGTTTAAGAAATACATATAGTCATAGTCATAAATGATAATCATATAAATGAGAAATACATGTAGTCATAGTCAAAGAAGTGAGAAATAAATGTAGTCATAGTCATAGAAGTGCGAATTACATGTAGTCATAGTCATAGAAGTGCGAAATACATGTAGTCATAGTCATAGAAGTGCGAAATATATGTAGTCATAGTCATAAAAGTGCCAATTACATGTAGTCATAGTCACAGAAGTGCGGAATACATGTAATCATAGTCAAAGAGGTGAGAAATATATGTGGTCATTGTCAAAGAAATGATAAATAATGTAGTCATAGTCATAGAAGTGAGAAATATATGGAGTCAGAGACATACAAGTGAGAAATACATGTAGTCATAGTCAAAGAAGTGATAAATACATGTAGTCATAGGCAAAGAAGTGAGAAATAATATAACCACAGTCATAGCAGTGAAAAATGCATACAGTCATAGACATAGAAGTGAGAAAGACAAATAGTCATAGTCATAGAAGTGTGAAATACATATATTCATAGTCATAGAAGTGCGAAATACATGTAGTCATAGAAGTGAGAAATACATGTAGTCACAGTCAAATAAGAGAGAAATACTTGTAGTCATAGTCATAGAAGTGCAAAATACATGTAGCCATAGTCATAGAAGAGCAACATACAGATAGTCATAGTCACAGAAGTGAGAAATACATATAGTCATAGTCATAGAAGTGCGAATACATATAATCATAGACATGCATTTAGGAAAAATCGTAAATTTGACATACAGCCGATACAAAAACAAAACGTTTTTACCTTAATAGTAAATACTGCATCACAATTCACCAAAGATAAAACACTCTCATTTAGATTCCTAGTCATAGAAGTGCGAAATACATGTAGTAATAGTCAAATAAGTGAGAAATACATGTAGTCGTAGTCAAAGAAGTTAGAAATACATGTATTCATAGTCACAGACGTGCGAAATACATGTAGTCATAGAAGTGAGAAATACATGTAGTCATAGTCAAAGAAGAGAGAAATAATATAGTTATAGTCATAGAAATGAGAAATACATCAATTCATAGTCAAACAAGTGAGAAATACATGTAGTCATAGTCAAAGAAGTTAGAAATACATATAGTCATAGTCATAGAAGTGCGAAATAATATAGTTATAGTCATAGAAGTGAGAAATACATGTAATTATAGTCAAAGAAGTGATAAATACATATAGTCATAGTCAAAAAAGTTAGAAATACATGTATTCATAGTCATAGACGTGCGAAATACATGTAGCCATAGAAGTGAGGAAATACATGTATTCATAGTCAAAGAAGAGAGAAATAATATAGTTATAGTCATAGAAGTGAGAAATACATGTATTCATAGTCAAAGAAGTGAAAATACATGTAGTCATAGTCATAGAAGTGATAAATACATTCAGTCATAGTCAAAGAAGTGAGAAATACATGAAGTCATATAAGTGCGAAATACATGTAGTATTAGTCATAGAAGTACGAAATACATGTAGTTACAGTCATAGAAGTGAGAAATACATATAGTCATATTCATAGAAGTGAGAAATACACAGAAATACATGTAGCTATAGTCAAAGAAGTGAGAAATACTTAGTCATATGCATAGACATGATAAATACATGTCGTCATAGATATAGAATTGAGAAATACATATAGTAATATTCATAGAAGTGCACAATACATGTAATCATAGTCATAGAACTGCGAAATACATATACCCATAGTCATAGAAGTGCGAAATACATACAGCCATAGTCATAAAATAGCAAAATAGATATAGTCATAATAATAGAAGTGTGAAATACATATAGTCATAGTGATAGAAGTGCGAAATACATGTAGTCATAGTCATATAAGTGAGAAATACATGTAGTCATAGTATTATAAGTGAGAAATGCATGTAGTCATATTCAAAGAAGTGAGAAATACATATAGTCATAGTCATAGAATAGCAAAATACATATAGTCGTAATCATAGACGTGCGAAATACATATAGTCATATTCAAAGAAGTGAGAAATACATATAGTCACATTCATAGAAGTGAGAAATACATTTAGTCATAAACATAAAAGTGAGAAATTCGTATAGTCATATTGATAGAAGTGAGAAATGCATGTAGCCATAGTCATAGAAGTGCGAAATACATGTAGTCATAGTCACAGAAGTGCGAAATACACATAGTATATAGTCATTTTTTGTTATAGAAGTGCAAAATACATATAGTTATAGTCATAGAAGTGCGAAATACATATAGCCCTTGTAACAGACATGCATTTAGGAGAAATCGCGGTAGTTCCTGTAATAAAACGTAAACCCGTCCATTTTGATGGGAATGTGCATTGTTAATAGTGGAAAATAGCCCATTTCTATTCCATTTTGTTGTTTCATGTGTTGTATGTATGAAAACAGCTGTACCCTAGACGTGTTTAGTAAAGAAACAAGAACTTTTTGACATGTATTGTGACCCCACCTTTTCTGAAGTTTTTTCAAGTTGAAAATTATTTTTCTATATGAAAATTACACTGCTGCATTATCGATATTTGAGTTGAAGTTGACTATTAAATCATTAATATCATAGATCTACATACTCAGTGGGGAACATAACTGGTAGTTTCATACCTATATTAACAATAAGTTGATTATAATACAGTTGCACGCGCTTTTGTTTACAGTCGGAGGTATCGTATTGTATTAATTGGTTATAATAGATAAATGATTGACAACTGGCGTCATGTTAATTGTTCAACCGTGTTTAAAAAAAAAAGTCAACTGAACACAATCGGAATTGCGAAGACAAGATAATTGCAAAACGATAAAGTGTATGACTTACACACATCTGATATTATAAACATGTTTGAAGTGAGCCATATTACAAACTCACAATGTAAATAATCACAATCACTCTGCAGTTGTCAGTGCACCGGAAAACATTCCGCTACTACTGGTAGAAACGTGATTCCAGAGATAACAGCCACCCACGTCAACCTTGTCCCCGCTGACGAGGTTCAAGTACGTGGTAGCGGAGGCAGACCGATAGTCGTGACTGGAGGAGGAAGTATATGTATATGCACGCACTGTATTTGTTCCGTTGTGCCGTATGTAGCAATAAGTTTGACCTGACATACTAGTGACTCTCATAAACGTAAAGGAGAACATGTACAATCCCGGAACCGTGCAGGTAAATACTCCTGTTGCCGTATCATAGCCATCTCCCACATTACCGAGTACTGTGCTGAATGTCGGGACGCCGTCCACTAGATTATGTGTCGGCGAGTGCACCGAAAAGAACACGATTGGTGCTGAAACAAAACCAGATAATTATTGGTATGTCTGTGATAACTAATGTTATATATTGTTAAAATATATATGGATATAAAATATATTGTCATAGTTAAAATGAAACTAGTTAAGCATGCTGCATTAAGCAACTGATAGCATATTGTTTGATATTCAATTTCATTTCAATTATTGCCATTGACTTCTGTACATAAAACAGCACGTCGGTAATAGTTAATTAGTATGGTATTCCAGTGTGGCAGCACTATAAAGAAACCATTGAGTTCGCTGCTTCAAGTAGACATATCATCACATCACACAACAACACACAGATAAAAGTCCAGACATTGTGCCTATAATCGTCGGGTGGGACGCCTGTCGTAGGTGGAGGGACTATAATCCTTAGAAATACACACACACACACACACACAGTTAATTAGTATGCTCATGGACAAAATGGCTTTCTGTAGTATATACTCATGGACCAAATGGCTTTCTGTAGTATACTCATGGACAACATGCCTTTCTGTAGTATACTCATGGACCAAATGGCTTTCTGTAATATTAGATGAATGAGAGCGCAATGAACACTATTTACTATGCACAGTCTATTTCTTAATTGTAATTATAAGGACAGGAAATCTAGTTAAATAAGATATGTTTTATCACTGCACGTATTTTTTTTCTTTTAAAAATGGGTTTTGTGTGTGTGTTTTTTTGTGTTTTTTAATAGTTTTATTAACTTAACTGAATTATAAAGATAACAAAAGTATCTTCCAGAGGGAATACTGAGTTATGTTTTCATGAATTCGAAGTTAGTTATTAAATTAATTTATGTATAGGCATGTTTATAATAAAATAAATAAATAGAGCGTCTTGCTAATACGCACAGATCGAACTAACACAACATTGGACAAATGCTTTATTAGACTGCAACAACGAACAGCCGTCTTTGTTATGGGTAAAAGTTATATTGCATTTCAATCTTATGCTTAAAGAAACTATCCCGCCAAATAACGGCAACATTACACTTCAAAATCGTTTATCAAAACACTACCCAGGTGTGCAGGTCATATACAAATGTATGTGTGCCGATTAAAAGTATAGTTTTATTCACGGGTTCTTAAAATATCCCTGACTGAATATGCATCAATTGAATTATGCGTTGGTAACTCTTAAATCGACGCTCCACTTTTTGGGTTGGGCCTGGCTGGTTAAAGCCGTTTATATTGTGTCGCCATAGAGTTTGGGTACTCAAAATATGTAAGTTATATAAATACCTCGTCGTCAGTGGGTTTATAAACTGTTGTAAACTTCGCCTGTTGATGTCGGGATAGGGACTAAAGAACAAGTTATCGTTCTCGGCAGATAGCTTTATTTCTTGACGAGTATGATTGAGTGCACAGTCTATAATGGTTTCATTTGGAAATAATGCATTAAGTGTTTCCACTCATTACAATTAATCTTAATCATATATTACTCTACATATGTGCAGGTAAATTGAATTGAGCATGAATACCAGCTCCATATGTAGAACAACAAAATATGCAGTAACAATAGTGTCATTGAAGGGGGGAGAAATTGTAAAACATCAATTTGACATGAAAGATGACTAGATTAGGTACCTCCGAAATTAAAATAGGACATTGCAATAAATAGATTTCGCGGCATCACCTATATATGATCTATGGAATAATTTTCCGCTATTGTGTATGAATAAAATAACTCCTCAAAGCAAATTATAAATCCATTTTCATAATTTTGTAAAGTTTAGCCTTTTTGTTACTTACATATTTGTAAAAATATAATGTAAACACTAATATAAATAAAGCTGTTGAATTTATATACTTTGTCAATTTTTTAACTATGACCTGTAATGGTCAACCGAAATTTGAGACAATATGCGATACTATTCTTTTCCCCAGATAAAATAGAAACTTGTTCTGTTTGGGAAGAGTAAAACGCGAAAACATCTTTCTGCTAATTTTCTCTAAATTTCAACTTACCTTAGATGTATTGTCTACTTTTTATATCAAAAGGACAGTTACAATGCTATAATAACTAGAGGTGAATATTAAAAGTTATCTCAGCTGGAGCCAGATATACGTTTTTACAGCAGAAACTGCATGACGAATGGAAGAAATCGAATCTTACCTTTATATACTAGCAGGGTTTTATTCATTGCCGTTTGGTACTCCATCATGTCTTGCGACATTCGAATTACTTGTTGATGGGCGTTTGTTAGCGTATTATTTATGTCTTCCCTTTGTTTCTCTTGAAATGCGATAAGTCTGTTTTCTCGCTGTACTTCGGCCTCAGTGAGTTCCAAAATTGTGTCCTTCAGATTTTCTTCCATTGCCTGTTGGCTCTGATTCCTCCATTCTTCGGCATATTTAGTCATCGTCATTGTTTCCTTTATGTTTTGTTCCACCGAATTCCATTTTTCACTGAACATTGTCCACTGGTGTTCCATTCTTATTAATTTCTCCAAGGTCTTTTCTTCATATTCATACTTCGAACACCTTGGACAATTCGGTTCTACGTTGCTGCTCGCCTCGGTCACGTGTATGACGATTAGCAATACGAGTGCATGTAAATATCGAAATGCCATTGTGAAAAATATCAGTCTTATTTTAGATCTTATACTGCTGGACAGGATTAAACAACTTAACTGTTTGGAAAGCGTATTCTGGGTTGAACTGTGCGTCCGACACACGTACCAGCTTTATATACTACCGGTACGGCGCGTATGTTGCCATAAAAGTAGACTTGCATGTTGTTTACCTGTTCATGAGTAATGTGCACATTCCACAGAAGTAGAACGGTGTATATACATAAAGTAGTCCGGAAACAGGAGCCAAACAGTTTTTGCGTATGTGTGCATGCATAGTAGTTCTACTTTACGTACAGTGTTGTTTACTTCGCGCAAACAAAAGCATGTGCAGATTTGGAAACTGGTTTGCAAATTGTGTCATTATATTCACCAAAACAAACGATCCCAGTTGAGATGACGATATGGTGACTAAGAGTGAGGTTTGGCGCTCCCTAAAACATGGTTTAAACCACAGGCGGTCTTTTTTTTTGCTTTTGACCATTGCAACGCGGTAGCTCTGTTGTCAACTCTTAAGTTTGAGGTGCATCATATTTTCCTACTAGTTATCCTTGTTATTGTTTGTAGTGTTTAATGCGTGTATTTGGTTGAATAATGAATATTTAGGCTTAGTGTAACGAAACTAAAGGAGAGTACCGGTTTAAGTAGGATGTATAACATATATTAAGACATAATCAAATGTTAATCCATTTATGTATATCGTATATTAAGACAATTACGTAATACATCTATCTGATGTAATAAGATAATAAGTAGAATCCGTGCCGTACCGAAGCTACCGGCAAACAGCATGTGTGTAACAGTTATCATAAAGATGTAATACTATCAAATCAACCCTATTAAATAAATTTCAGACTTGGGGTGAATTACAAGAAATTAATTAAATTACATGATATATTGTATAATAACGATGTGAAATATTCTATATTTATATTAGTTTCGTCACACTAAGCTCATCTATTTTCGGTCTTCTCCGTGCTCCGCAACTGCTATTCCGTTATATGTTTCGGAATGTACTATACGGTAAGGTACGGTACGGTTTTTACCCCCAATCTAAAGAATGGCATGTACCGGCAGGATAGACAAATACGTGTATTAGCTTGAACTATATACGGTTGTTGAATAAAACCAAGTTGTTGTACTGACAAAGACAATGAGCCACAAATGAATTTAAGTGATTTTGGGTGTGATTATAATTACAGTCAGTCATCATAGCAAACGTAGGACAAATAAATACCCGGGACAGGTGCAAATTAAGTCGGAAATAGTGTTTTTTTTTAATTTTAAGAAAGTACATAGAAGTAAGAAGTTCGGTTAATATATCGCAAAAATCCTGCAATCCGATCAGCTGACGTTTGAACTTATTAATAGTGCATAAACTGTTTCAAATCAGTCATATGGTGTTAAACAGTTAAAAAAAGACGTCATTTTCTTCTATTTTAATTCGTCTATCAAAACAACACAGCTTGTGTTGATAACGGGTCAACCTGTATTAAAATACAGACGTTTGCGATGGTCGCTATTCTAGATACCTTGTCGCCGTCTAAAAACACAATTTGCGAGCATTGAACGAATGAATATATTCAAAAGTTCAATACAGTTACCCATATACTCTTGTATTCGAGCTGATAATGTGGTTTTATCCCAGGTGGCACAGAGGTTTTGTGTTCAGTCGAATTGAATGTTGTTTAACGGCTCATCAACACAGTATAGGTTATTTAGAGCCGCCCCAGAGAGAGGGGAAGGATTCTTAGGAATCCGGGAACCAGCCCTACTCTTTTTATCGAATAGATTCCTATGGTTTTTTAACCATGGTTCATACAGACTTTTCAAACCTAAATTTAGGGCCTTTTTAGGGCCTTTTTAGGGACATTTTCGCTAAATTTAGGGCCTCAATATTTATAGCATAATTATGCGTTTGACTAAAACTCCTGCTTACTGCTACAGTAAAACCCCTCTAAAATGACCCCTACAAGAAGATAGGTGGCAGCTTAATGCAGCATGATAAGTCCAGACTCTATTTTGCCCATCGCGTCAGGTGTACCTTGACGTGTTCGTTGGCGGAAGGACTTTAAACCTTAGAACTACACACACACACATAATGCAGCATGATAGTATTGTAGAAAGCTCCTCTAATAGCTTTCTGCAAACTATAGTGCTGCATTAAGCAGTCACCTGTAGAAAAAACCACTAAATGTGTATATTGTAAGCGGTTTCATTAGCTGGGTTTTACTGTATTTATAGCCAATAAACCTGGACCTACCTAAGATTAAACAGTTTTCAGCTCTGTGGCCTTGTCCACAGGTATTCGGGGAGTAGCTTAGACTTACACTTGAATTTTTCAGGAAAAAAACAACATCATTTAAATACTAATCAAACATTAAAAACACAAATTTAAAAAAAAAAATATATATATATATATATATATATATATATATTACTATACTAATTTTTTTTTTTTTTTTAATTTGTGTTTTTAATGTTTGATTAGTATTTAAATGATGTTTGTTTGTTTTTCTGAAAAATTCAAGTGTAAGTCTAAGATTTTTTTATTTTTTTTTAATTATACCCCACCCACTCCACCAAATATTGGCCGCGATTTTTCAAAAACGGCCGTGCAAAAATGGCTGCACGGTTGGCTCAGTCGTTGGCTGGCTAATAACTTCCCCTCTGAAATATAACCGAGTATGAATCAAACTGAGTACGATGTACAATAGTACAAATCTAATTTCGTAGGAGTTGTCGTTCTTGAATTCATTCTATTTTTAGAAATTTCGTAGGAGTTGTCGTTCCTGAATTCATTCTATTTTTAGAAGCAACACCACCTTGACAGCCCAAATAATGTGCGAAATGAAATTTAGGGCACCCAAAACTAATTTTTAGGGCCGTATAGAGTAAATTTAGGGACTTTTTAGGGCCTGACATGCAATTTAGGGCCTTTTCAAGCAACTCATCAAAATTTAGGGCCTTTTCAAGTCTATGCGAACCATGTTAACGTGCTCGGAGGATAGACCAATACACGGGACCACCTGGTTTACGTCCGCATCCGACGGACGAGGCTAAGGGAAAGTGTCTTGCCCAAGAACACACCGACGGAACTCAGTGTTCAGTCGAATTATCAGATAAAATATCAAATAAATAAAGTATGCTATATACATGCAATGTTTTAGACGGTTGAACTGTTTTGCACCCATTTAAAACACATTGCCGGTATTTAAAACAATTGTCAATTGAATTGGGGTTTTAAGGCGCACCAACACATTAAAAGGTTATATGGCGCCTAAAAGGCATGAACATGCCAGGCTCATCTTCCATGTACATCGAGATAAAATATGGAAAATGGACCTAGAACCTTCTCACCCTGAACTGCAGAGTTGCTGCAAATTCTATCGTAGAAACTCCATTTACGCTGGAGCCACGTTATTGTTTTTCTGCCACTGCTCTTTTGATGTGAGCGAGATAGCACCTGAAACAATGCAGGGATCATGATGAAGACCTTTAATGAACATGAACAAAAAATGATAAAATGAACATCCATTTGGGGGGATTCTACCCCTCTGCCTACCCCTCCAAAGGGATTTGCAGTGGCCGTATTCTTTGCCCCGTGACCAAACGGGGCCCCCGGCAACCACACGGGGCGTATTAAAAACAAACGTCCCCACGAAAACAAGGAGGTATATAGCATGGTAGAGCTATACTTAAATCAACAAAGAAGACAAGTAATCTTAAGATTACCACAAGTAATCTTATTGCAAAAGTACACTTCTAGAAAATAGTTCGTGCCTTGTTCAACAAAACCTTCACCGATAAACCTCATTTAAGAGAGTGTAAGCCGCGAGGTTGTTTCTCCTAAAATAAAAAGCAGGGTAAGTGATACAAAATATCCAATCTACAGTTATGGAAACCCTCGGCTGCCTTCTGTTGGTCTTTTGCATTTTCTGCAGTACGCTTCCTAAGTTGTCCTGTGCATTTTTTAAGTTGTTATTTGCATTTAGTAAGTTGTTATGTGCATTTAGTAAGTTGTTATGTGCATTTTGTAGGTTGTTATGTGCATATTCTCAGTTGTCTTGTGCATTTTCTAAGTTGTTATGTGCATTTCGTAAGTTGTTATGTGCATTTTCCAAGTTGTTATGTACATTTATTTATATCATTTGTTATGTGCATTTCGTAGGTTGTTATGTGCATATTCTAAGTTGTCTTGTGCATTTTCTAAGTTGTAATGTGCATTTTCTAAGTTGTTATGTGCATTTCATAAGTTGTTATGTACATTTCGTAAGTTGTCCTGTGCAAACTACAAGTCGTCGTTAAGTAGACTTTTTATCGGAATAAGTTTTGAAGGAAAGACCGGTAGAAATGGCGGCTCCAGGAGCGGACGCTATGCTCTGCCTAGATAAAAGAAATTGGGCTAGGTACATTATAAAATAAATTCTTAGAACATAAAACTGATTTCAAAATATATAAGGGATTGTCTGACGTGGAGTTAATAAATCTTGGTCTGAAAAAAATAAAATACGTGTTATTTGTTCGTCTTTGTGTGACGTCCTAAAGGTATAGGTTCAATAGAGTCGGGACTTTACGTGTTATTCGTTGAAAACAAACATATTTTAAATACTCTGGGGCTTTTTTAGAAAAACTTAAAATATGTTTATTTTCAACAAATAGCACGTTAATATTACTTTTATTTAAATATATTTTTCAATTTATTATCATTATTATTTGTTAGTTCCCAACACTGATGGGTAGGGTCTACGTGAGGTCGTCTTCTCCCTCCTCCCTCCCCCATTTCTCCATTATCCCTCCCTTATCTCCCTTCTCCGCCCCTTTTCTCTTTTCTCTCTCAGAGTACTGATAAACAAGGGACGAAATCCATAAACGTATCTATCGTGGAGACAGAACGTGTACGGCAGACAAGATAACGGTCAATTAAGGATTTTGATAGGATATAGACTGTTTTACCCAAAACGACTCTCAAACTATAATAATTCTTCGTCATTTTTTTTTTACAAACTTGCTATTTTAAAAACCTCACGCCCCTTTCTCTCCCGACTCCCGTCCTCTTGTCTTCCGACCGCCACCCTTGTCTCCCGGCCCGCCCCTTATCTTCCGTACCCACGGCCACCTGAACCACACCTCCTGATACTGCCACCTGTGACCCGATCTATTTTTTTATTAACTCCACGTCAGACAATCCCTTACACATTTTGAAATCAATTTTCTGTTCTAAGAATTTATTGTATAATGTCCCTAGCCCAATTTTGTTAAAGTATGCAGAGCATAGCGTCCGCTCCTGGAGCCGCCATTTCAACCGGTGTTTCCTTTAAAACCTATTCCGATAAAAAGTCTACTTAACGACGACTTGTAGTTTGCACAAGACAACTTACGAAATGCACATAACAACTTACTAAATGTACATAACAACTTACGAAAGGCACATAGCAACTTAGAAAATTCACAAGACAACTTAGAATATGCACATAACAACTTACGAAAAGCACATAACAACTTAGAATATGACAACTTAAACAATGCACAGAACAACTTAAACAATGCACATCACAACTTAAACAATGCACATCACAACTTACGAAATGCACATAACAACTTAGGAAATGCACAAGACAACTTAGAAAATGCACATAACAACTTACAAAATGCACAGGACAACTTAGAAAATTCACATAACAACTTACAAAATGCACAAGACAACTTACGAAAAGCACATAGCAACTTGGAAAATGCACATAACAACCTAGAAAATGCACATAACAACTTAGAATATGCACATGACAACTTAAACAATGCACAGAACAACTTAAACAATGCACATCACAACCTAAACAATGCACATCACAACTTACGAATGCACAAGACAACTTAGAAAATGCACATAACAACTTACAAAATGCACATACAGACTTACGAAATGCACAGGACAACTTAGAAAATGCACATAACAACTTACAAAATGCACATAACAACTTACGAAATGCACAGGACATCTTAGAAAATGCACATAACAACTTACAATATGCACATAACAACTTACGAAATGCACAGGACAACTTAGAAAATGCACATAACAACTTACAAAATGCACATAACAACTTACGAAATGCACAGGACATCTTAGAAAATGCACATAACAACTTACAATATGCACATAACAACTGACGAAATGCACAGGACAACTTACAAAATGCACATAACAACTTACAAAATGCACATAACTTAGAAAATGCACATAACAACTTAGAAAATTCACATAACAACTTACAAAATGCATAGGACAACTTAGAAAATGCACATAACAACTTACGAAATGCACAGGACAACTTAGAAAATGCACATAACAACTTACGAAAATCACAACTTAGAAAATGCACATAACAACTTAGAAAATGCACAAGACGACTTGCAAAATGCACATAACAACTTAGAAAATGCAAAGGACAACTTAGAAAATGCACATGACACCATATAAAATGCACATAACAATTTACTAAATGCACATAACAACTTAGAAAATGCACAGGACAACTTAGAAATGCACATAACAACTTACAAAATGCACATAACAACTTACGAAATTCACATCACAACTTAGAAAATGCACATAACAACTTAGAAAATGCACAAAGCGACGCACAAAGCGAACGCACAAAGCGTACTGCACAAAATGCAAAAGGCCAACAGAAGGCAGCCGAGGCTTTCCATATACAGTTGTCCTACTTTACATACAGTGTTATTTACTTTGTACACACACAAACATGTGCATAGTTTTAAAGAGCCTGTCATGGGGGGGGGGGGGGGGGGGGGGGGGGGGGGGGGGGGGGGGGGGGGTAATCAAAAGAATGTATAATGTTTGTATATTTATTAAGACAATAATATAAGCATATAGTGCATACAATAAACCAATGTTAACTAAAATACGTAATATATGGGGGCGAGAGTTGCCCAGTCCATTGCAGCAAGCCGACGATCAATTGCTACGGTGACCATGACCGAAGGCATAGTATATTATATGGAGTGGAGTCTTGGTGTGGGAGTCTTGGAGTGGAGTGGAGTGAATAATTGGAAGTGACCTTGGAGTGACATTTTGGAGTGACCTTGGGGTCAAATTTGGAGTGAATATTTTGGAGTCAATTTTTGGAGTCTAAATTTGGAGTCATATTTTTCTGTAAACTTTTTAGAAACTTATAAAACAGTTCCGATTTGTTCTTTGTTATGCTCTTTGTTCTTAATGGAGTGAATATTTTAGAGTAAATTTTTGGAGTCTAAATTTGGAGTCATTATTTTTCTGTAAACTTTTAGAAACTAATAGACACTTCCGATATGTTCTTTGTTATGCTCTTTTGTTCTTAATGGAGTGAATATTTTGGAGTCAATTGTTGAGCCTAAATTTGGAGTCCTTACAATTGACTTATTAGAAACTAATACCATTACCTTGAGTTATTTCATTTGCACATGCAATTATTTATTAATTGATAAATTTCTTAAAAATGCATGTGTCTATTAAGCTACCCAATTTCAACAACTAATAATTATTATTTTAATCCAGGTTCTGGAATATTGTGGTTGACCACTGCATTTGCAAACAATATGGGTCAATTAAGTTGACCAATTACCTTATTTAATAGGCATTCAATAAAACAGGACTAGGACTTATTAGCTTTGAATCATTGGCCGAAGATAAATTGGTCCCTTGGTGCAAGGTCAGACCAATAAAGAGCCATTAAGATAATCACTGTTATCTTTTGAGGTTATATTGTCTGGGTATCTAAAGTTCATACTGTGGTCAGGGCCTCACAGTAGGGGCATGAGTAATTAGTGAAGATAGGGACAGTGCAGTGTTAAGTAACAGATTAAACATGTGAGGGTCACTTTAGTATTTTTTTATGTTGAAACATAACTATTTCTCATGTGATAAAGTGAAAATGTATCTATATGAAATTAAAATTATGCTCGTATGGCAATCAAATATAATGATGGAAACAAATAAATTGCTAAACAAGTAACTTAAAGCTTCACAACTGCCACTGAATTATAATTAATAATATAACGCGAAAGCGAGGATTTTTTTTCTCGAATTTATGAATTCCGCATTTCTGTCATTATCTGCAAAATGTCTCGGAAAGATTTAGTTCTAACACCATACACATCTAACAACATACACATGTAGCTCAAAATCTGCATAGTTTCGAAGATGCATGTGTCTCGCCATTTTGTAAAAACAGACATGCTTTACTCTAGATGCTCTCTGGCTTATCTGACAGTGGTAACGGCGACATCAACATTTGGTTAAAGTTTTTTCCAAGGCATATATCTCAAATACTGTCAAAGGTATTGCTTTGAACATGCCACCTCGGCATATGTGCGCTTCAGTTGCATTTTTTTTTATACATTTAAAGTGAAATGCAAATGAGAATCAATTTAAGTCTTTAGGTTTTATATTCAGGACCGGGTAGTGTTTAAACAAAATGGCGATGAGTATAAGCAATTAAACATTATTAATGGAATGCCAACAGGTAACAAACTAAAATTGTTTAACCATTTAAATGGCAGGTTAGAAATGTGAATGTTTGGTAGCAAATATATCAGTCATCTGCCTTCACCAATCCCAACAAGCAGATTCCCTGAAGACCTTTCAGCTCCCGAACATGGCAATTAGTCTGATAGTTATAATTGTCTCACAACAGTAAATGGCTTCAGCAAGACATTTATTATAATATAATGTTATAGTGTGTTGACAATCAAACAAGCACACGTTTTAAGCAATAGTTAAAGTTA
The DNA here is from genome assembly GCA_037043455.1 of Cyrtodaria siliqua. Lineage (NCBI taxonomy): Eukaryota > Metazoa > Mollusca > Bivalvia > Adapedonta > Hiatellidae > Cyrtodaria > Cyrtodaria siliqua. Next base: position 124,108 of record JAWPHD010005372.1, on the reverse strand, counting down.
AGTAACCCATTTATCCCAAGCCCTGATTTATATTAAGAAAACACCATATGAAAATGGTAAGGCAATGCAAAATAAAACTAACATTTTGTTATCCCCCATTGTTATTTTATCTGAAAAAGCATAGTCTTAAAAGAAATGTATGTGTTTTGACGTATAAAATAACATGAAAATCAAAATAATTATATATTTTACAGGTATCCCCTAACATGACTTCTTGAAGTGTAATAAAGCTATGGATTATTTAGCGTAATACACTAGTGCATATAGACACAGACCGAACCATTTGCGCCCATTGTAAAACCAGAGTAACTCGCAGGCTGATCAGAGTTTACTGTGTCCGGCTGCTTATCAGTCATTTCCCCCAAAACACCCCTTTGTAACATAAATGGAATGATCCAAATTACATTACCATTATACATTCATAACGGGCTAAGGGTTAAATTACAAGTCCAAATTACGTGCATGGTATACATACAATACATTTAGAAACCTTAATATTCATCATTAATTAAAATCTTACTTTATAGAATGCACGTAGTAACATTACTAATTTGGTTTGTCCCTTTATTTGTAAAGCAGACACGTTACAACTTCGCTACATAGCTAACGTTATTGTTTATTTATTATTTATTTTAACATGTTGCATTTCAATTCCCAATGAAAAACATTTACTTTTGGGCAGAGCTAAGACAAACAGGGTGCAGTTGAACTTGTTTTTTTTGGTAAGACGTAACATGCTCTTGACTTTCACGCGCTAATTGCCGTAAGTTACGATGCGTGCAATGCTGGCAACATCGATGTTCCAACACATTATCGCTTGCCAGAGTTTCACAATTATGAATAGTAACAGTTGTAACTCTAAGCTGGTGAAAATGTTCTAACACTATGTATTGAAGCTTAAAAACACTATTTTTACCACAAATACATGAATTTGCATTCCTAAATTTTGAAAAACATACATAACAATGTAAATAGAAGGATTGAATTTGATATTACCATTTTTAATTGAGTATGAAAAATAACCCTTGTCCTACTAAGGGCGACTACAATAGCATTTGCGCCCATTGTAAAACCAGAGTAACTCGCAGGCTGATCAGAGTTTACTATGTCCGGCTGCTTATCAGTCATTTCCCCCAAAACATCCCTTTGTAACATAAATGGAATGATCCAAATTACATTACCATTATACATTCATAACGGGCTAAGGGTTAAATTAAAGTTAACAAGAAGCCTTTGGGCTGCAGTATTTTAAACTCACCAAATGTTTTTCACACCCCATTGGAAGATTAAAATATTGAATAATTCAATCATTAAATTTCTCTTACAAATTGCCGCCGTAAAAAATGTAAATTGGCACAAATTGTAAGTGAAATTATTACGTGTCGTCGAAAGTGTGTTCTGACAGACAGACAGGCAGGCAGGCAGGCAGATATTTTTATTGACTTAGATTTTTTCATTTACTTCTGTGATATATAGAATCTTACATTCGTAACCGAGTATAAATTCTTTGGATAAAATCAATAATACACTATAACACATAATACACAATAATAATCATGTAAGATCGTCTATATACTTAATTCATTGGAAAAGGAATCATAACCTGATCTTATTAGAAAATCTAGGATAATCATGTGAAAATAAGCTTCCACCACCCTGCCAATACGAATCAGTTAATGTACCACTGTTTTGAGAGATAAAGTAAACATTGTCCTGGGTTCGGACAGGGAAAATGACCGATAACAGTAAAATGTTTGTTTTTATTTCTATTAATCACTGATGATTTCTTTTTCGCCGCCCTCATTACAGATGTCAAATTGTCTGACATCCAGTGTCAGGGGTATACATAGTTCCAATACGTCAGTCAAGTCCAATTAACACATACTTGTCACAGACAGCTGGCTATGACAGTTGTACCAGAGAGACTGAAGTAACTCAAGTAAATGTATTAGTTTCTAAAAATTTATTAATTGTAAGGACTCCAAAATGAATTCCAAAATATTCACCCCATTAAGAACAAAAAAACATAACAAAGAACAAAAGTCAAAACTATTTATTAGTTTCTAAAAAGTTATTAATTGTACGAAAAAGTAAGGGAAACAATAAGATTTCAAATTTTGACTCCAAAATTGACTCCAAAATATTCACTCCATTAAGAACAAACGAACATAACAAAAAACATAAGTCGGAACTTTTTATTAGTTTCTAAAACGTTATTGATTGTACAGAAAAATGTGACTCCAAATTTAGACTCCAAAAATTGACTCCAAAATATTCACTCCAAATTTGACCCCAAGGTCACTCCAAAATGTCACTCCAATTATTCACTCCACTCCACTCCAAGACTCCACACCAAGACTCCACTCTATATAATATACTATGCCATGACCGAAGGCAGTGAAACTAAGTTAGTTTGTAGAACTGAAGTATGACGTTGTGGCGTGCAGACGCTTGGCGGTCATGGTCGAAGGCGACTGGCATTGTTTGACCATACGCCAGTCCAATGTTTAAATAAGGTTGGCTAGCATTGATCATGTAACGAATCGCGGATACGAACCAAGAGCTAGGGCTGTACCTCTGTTGTTTGACTATTCGAGATAAATACTCTAGGCTAAGAGTATTTGTACTGGTTCATATCTACGATTTTTTGGGGGCGCATATATATACCGAGGTTATATTGCGGCCAAAACGAGTGAAGGGGCGCATATATATACCGAGGTTATATTGCGGCCAAAACGAGTGAAGTGCAATATACTGAGTCTCATCAAGACAGTGATGCACAGTGTAAGGAGACTCGCAGACTGATGCAGAAAATCCCAAACGAGGCTCCAGACAAAACAAAGGCGTAGCAGCGTGGGATGGAAAGTTCCCAGACTGCTGCGCAACGAGACTGCGCACAATTCCCAAACAAGGCAAAGACGCTGGAACCTGATACCTATGAATCTGAGCAGGGAGGGTCCCACATATCGGGCCCTTCAAAATACGGTTAAACCTAGTTCAACCTACACTAGAAATATCAGTTTGCACAATTTACGGATTCCAGGTATTAGACTGCATGTATTTAGGTATGTACAATCGATGATATATATTGTGAGATTACACAATTTTTCATTTGAAGTGACGTCATGGAAATAACGGCCTTTTTGTTTCCGACCAATCCAAGATAGTATTCTTGTTGTCAACTGTGTAAAGTACATGGTGCCTCAATATTTATGTTTGTGGCGTCCCATACATCTATGTGCATGGTGCCTCATACTTTTATGTGCATCGTGCCTCATACTTTTATGTGCATGATGCCTCATACTTTTATTTGCATCGTGCCTCATACTTTTATGTGCATGGTGCCTCGTACTTTTATGCGCATGGTGCCTCATACGTTTATGTGCATGGTGCCTCCTACTTTTATGTGCATGGTGCCTCGTACTTTTATGTGCATGGTGCCTCATACATGTATGTGCATGGTGCCTCATACTTTTATGTGCATGGTGCCTCATACTTTTATGTGCATGGTGCCTCATACTTTTATGTCCGTGGTGCCTCTTACATGTACGTGCATGGTGCCTCATACTTTTATGTGCATGGTGTCTCATACTTTTATGTGCATGGTGCCTCGTACTTTTATGTGCATGGTGCCTCATACTTGTATGTGCATTGTGCCTCATACATGTATGTGCATGGCGCCTCATACTTTTATGTGCGTAGTGCCTCATACTGTTATTTGCGTGGTGCCTCATACTTATATGTGCGCGGTGCCTGATACATGGTGCCTCATACCTTTATGTGCATGGTGACTCATACTTTTATGTGCGTAGTGCCTCATACTGTTATGTGCGTGGTGCCTCATACTTCTATGTACGTGGTGCCTCATATTTTTATGTGCGTGGTGCCTCCTACGTTTATGTGCGTAGTGCCTCTTGCTTTATGAGCGTGGTGCCTCATACTGCTATGTGCGTGGTCCCTCATACTTTTATGTGCGTTGTGCCTCATACATTTCCGGTTTAAAACTTGTGTCCCATGATTTGATTATACATGTATATATATATATATATACATCAAAACACACCTAATAAAAAAGTGCACTACTACATATATGGTGTTAAACGGTAAAACATTGACGTTATATAATTTGCATTTAAGCTAATTTGCCAGCAAAACTTTCAAAAAACAACGGACTTGCGTTAGAAACGTTCAACCAGTATTAAAATGTGAACGTTTTCTACCATTAAACGGCCGATATACCGTACACAATTTAAAAAGATAAATAGAGTTAACCCTACACCCTTGTATTCAACCTGATAACGTCGTTTATCATACGTGGCACGTGTTTGATGTATTCAGCCAGATGATCAAACTTAAAAACTGTAAAATATATCTATTGCGAAATAAGTTAAATACATATGTTATTTTTGGTAGAAATGTTTTGCAGACAAATGAAACACATAGCCTGCATTCAAAACAAACATCCCCAAAAAGACAGGACGATATATAATATGACATAGTTATTACTAAATCAAACAGAAAAAGTAACAGACAACTAATCTAGTTGAAAAAGTCGCTTAGAACTAGAACATATCTCGCGCCTTGTTTTTCACAAGCTTCATCGCTTAACCGCATTGTCAGAGAGCAAGCCGCGTGTTGTTTCTCCTAAAACAAAAACATGGTCATACCTGCATGGTATGCATTCGTTACTTGAATAACCTTGCCTGCTATTGTTGTTTTTTGAAAACATAACAATCGACATTAAGTACGAGTGAACCAGTTGCACTCTACCTTTAAAATAAAATAAAATATGTATTGAATAGATAATTAAAATTACAGACGTTGCTGTGTGTTTGTAATAGATAATAAAATGTTAGTAAAGTTATTTGACTAACACGAAAATTGATTGTGGTGCAGTTGGTAACGCGGCGGATTCCCCGGGTTGAATCCTCCGTGGTGCCACTGAGTTTCGTCGGTGTGTTCTTGGGGCAAGACACTTCCCCTTAGCCTCGTCCGTCGGATGGGGACGTAAACCGGCGGTCCCGTGCTATCGGTCTATCCACCGAGCACGTTAAAGAACCATAGAAATCTATTCGATAATTAGAGTAGGGCACGGTTCCCGGATTCCTATGTATCATTCCCCTCTCTCTGGGACGGCTCTAAATAACCTATACTGTGTTGATGAGCCGTTAAACAACATTCAACTTAATTTAGAATTTGCACTTGTTACCTATGATCCGCAGGCTCCTTAACCTCTGCTCTCAACTAGGTTTTAAATAAATTCCATTCATTGATTTTTTCCGTTTAAGCGGCAAGCATTTTGTTAAGAAAACTGGACCATACGCCGCTGGTCAAGTCATGGTGTGTAAATACCCTCTTTGAAGGTTCCGTGTTCACCGTCATATGCATACCATCTTCGGGATGGCTCAAATGTATGTACTATCGACATTGTTCTGCTCACCCCGGTACTAGAGGCGTGAGTAGCAAGCACTTTTCACTACCGTTCTTGAACAGTCTCAATCAAAGCGAGCTGCAATTATTTTTTTTGGTATTTATTGTGTTCGGCGATTTCCAATTTTTCTCTCCTTTCAGGCTCTTTTTATCTGATTCTCAAAACGATAGACTAAACGACCGAAAACTCGAATTATTGTTGTACTATAATAGCAGTTCATTTTCGCTAATGCATGTAGAAGGATGATTACACGTAACTGTCTAAAAAATGTAAGAGTTTTGTATTCAGCGTAATTGTTTTGTATTCAGCTTAATTCCCACCCCCCCCCCCCTAGCCCGATACTTATATTTAATTATCGGTGGTACTTTTTATTTTTCTGTTTTTCTTACTTAATTTTCGATTCAGTGGACCCCCAGTGGACCCCCCCCCCACCCGAGCCCCCCCACCCCCCCACCCGAGCCCGATACTTATATTTAATTATCGGTGGTACTTTTTATTTTTCTGTTTTACTTACTTAATTTTCGATTCAGTGGTTCCACTACTCCGGCCGATTAAAGGCTCTGGGTATTGTTTAACCACTTATAGGATATGTTCGGAGCATAGATTTTATTAGATACTGAGACCATACGCCGTACGACATGGGGGAGATTAATCTCAAAGTTCACCGCCATATGCATGCCATCTTCGGGATGGTTAAACTTTTATACTATTGATTTTATTAATATTGAGTTCTGCTCAACCCGGGGCTAGAGGGCGTGAGCGGTAGCTAGCATATTTCACTACCGCTCATGAACAGTCTCAATCAAACCGAGACTGCAATATTTCGTATGTGTCGTTTTCGGCCGTTTCCAAAGGTCCATTATCATACTCTTTTTTGAAATTTATTGACAAAGCGGCATGGAATCTTTGACATTGAGGTTTTGTGTTTTTTTTTTTATAGATGGCAATTTTAGTTTTCACAACCTCTCAAATATGGGGTCCTGGATCCGCTCCTGATATTTTCTGATATAATCAGACGTGACTTCATTCAGTTTCTCTTATATACGAGGGAAATGAATGTATATTATCATATGCCACAATTTGTATAGCACCTTTGTATGTTGAGTTGTCATATATGTGTATGAAGTTATCCCTGAATGGTATACTTTTATAACGGGGATATAAAAAGGAAACACAACAGAACCAGCAGATTTTTCATTTTACCGTTTTGATACTGTAGACATAGGTTTTGTGTGTGTTTTGAAGTTAATTAATTATTTACTTTAATTGATTTACTGTTTTAGAGGCAACTCCAAATGTTGAAGTCTAAATTGAAGTATATACTATTCCATTCCACCTCTCAAATCAACTCCACCACTCCTCTACACCTCCACTCCATTCAACGTTTTAGCACATGCGTAATAATACAAATATAATGCACTAACTTTAGTGCATTGCACTTTTCTAAGAAAGATGTTTCTTTGTGCGTGTTTGTTTGTTTACAAAACAGGTCAAGATTCCAGTTGTAGGTTCGATTTTTGAAACATTTTCTTTTAGAATCCATTTAAAGCCATACATATTCTTCCTAAAAATACAACAAAATGGACCATTTCACGCAACCACCCACCCCACAATTAACATTACATTTTAAACAAAAAAAGACGGACTACTTTTTATAATAGGGACTATATTAGACACATCGGAGCAACACATGCTACATAGTCATACACCTACAGATGTCGTGAACTCTCTCATGTAAACTGAGTCATATAATACCTCGTCAGGTTACCAAGGTCGGTAAGATTCGAGCCCGAGAAATAGAGTAATGACGTAGCAAACATTATTTATGAAAGGTATGTTAGAAAAAAAAAGACATGTTAGAAATTAGACACGGCATGCTGCTCTGTGATGCGTTTTTGTTTTTCAAGAAATGATGCGCATGGTATCACGATTGAACGTGTGCCATTTTCATAATTGCATTCTCTATGTCTTGCAACTAAACCTACCATTAATCATAAAGCTATTTTAGGCACAGCACTTCTCCCTTGAAAATATATGGAAGAACATGCGTTAGCAGTAATAGTCAGTTTAGCTCGACTGTTCGATCCGTAGATTTGGAAATAACGAAACTAAACTAAAGCACTGAAAATATTGAACATGCATTGTACTGCAGTTCGTATATTACACTTCCAGAAAGACTTATCAATGTTTCCATAATCACGCAGTGGAAGTGCTTAGAACCGATTTGACGAGTGCGGGCTCGATACGAGGAAGAATCAGCATGTTTTGTGTTTGTATTTTTGTTTAAGAGAACAGGCCTTGAAATTTCTTAATATGCAATGATAACATATATCTGCGAGATTTAAAGTATAAAACAAGTAGATCTACGGACCTTTGACCAAATGTGATGCCAAGAAAGTATAAGATGAAACGTGTATGATACCACACTCAGTCTGATGAAGATGGCGGGATGTATACAGTACTGGTTCTACCCAGGAAAACTGGGTTGGTCTGTCTGAACAACATACTCTCAAGCTCAAAGAGTATTTCGGACTCCAGCTGCAATTTAGAGAGTATTCCGGATTCCGGCCAAATTTATTTGGTATTCTGGATTCCAGGGGGAAGAGGTTACACCCTCCTATATACATTGACCAATTCCGTGCACACTTTCATTTGTGGAAAACAGCAGGTTTAAATACGAAAAAACACTTACAGCTTCCGTCTTATTTTAGCATGAAACACCGTGTCCTCTAGTGTCACAGCATCTTTCCGTCCCAATACACGAGCCGCTGATCGCGGTGCCCTAGGTCTCAACGATCTTTGGCTATGTTCAACGGGAATTGGCGGACTGAAATTCAATATATATCACATATATATGTCAACTGTCTAAGCATCTAAATTAGTGTCGTGATCATTGTGTCTTTTAAGCAATTAAGACTAGTATTCAACAACCAAACATACCAATAATTGTCATGTCAACCGTGTATTGTTGTTTGCGCAAATGGCGTCATTTCACACAAGGGAAGTAATCGTGTTACATATGCAATTTCATTACATTATTCTCTTTAAGGTTACCCAGAACTTACATTTTAATACACATGGTAATCACCACCCACACCCGTCCACCCTTGACCAGCTCCACCCGTCCACACACCACTAGTTTCTTTTCTTAAAATGTCCTCTTTCTCATCTGTTCTTACTGTTCACGGATATATATCTGCTATTTCGTTAAGGATTGCTTGTATGAAGAGCGATGCCTCGTGTTATCAGATGGTAGTTTGGCAAGAAGTGATTATTACTTTTTTTAACAACGAAATGTCTTAACAAATATGCAAGGCCTCATCTTGTGTAGTTTGTATGGTAGTCAAACGGAAGCATTGATGTGAACGCCACCAGTTAGCTTCTTTTTAGATCACCTGAGCCGATCACTAATGGGGTCACTCTTCGTCCGTCCGTCCGTCCTTCCGTCGTCTTCCGGTGTTAGCTTTTGCTTCAAACGACTTCTCCTCAGAAACCGCTTGGCCAATTTTGACCAAACTTCACATGGATGATTCTTATATGAATGCTTTTCCAATTTGTTAAAAGTATGTCAGCGCGACATCTAAGATGACCGCCGTTACCATAAAAGATCGAAACTTTAAACAAGATTCTTCTTAAGATCCTCTGGACAGATTTCGACAGTTTTCCTTTTAAAATGATCGCCAACGCCTTAACTATCGTTTTTTTAAATGAAGTCCCCGGGGTCAAAAGGGCTGTGCCCCGGGGTCCAAAGTTTGTATTTGGAGATTTTACATGTTTTGCATAGGGAGAATTGCTTTAAAAAATCGTCTTCTCTGAATCTACAAAAGCCAGAGGTTTACTTTTGTTTGCATTTACTATAAGCTTATGGTGCTCTACCAAGTTTGTTCAAATAGTGACCCTGGGGTCACATTTGGCTCCAACCCAGGGGTCACATGTTTTTACTAAGACTGTATTCTGTGAGTGCTACTCTTCCTATTGGACTTAAAACCTTTTCTTTATATAGGGAAACAACTTAAAATCATCTCCTTCTCTGAAATTACGAGTCAGGGGTTTAATAGTTTGCATTTACTACAAGAGTACGGTATGTACTTCCAAGGTTGTTCAAATGGTGACCTTGGGGTCTAATTTGGCCCCGCCCAAGGGGTCACATGTTTTACATAGACTTTTATTCATCTTTAAAGTTAGTGGTTGACTGTCGTCCTGGAATGCTACTTTTCCTGTTCGATTTTTATATCTACTTACATAGGGAAAACCTTAAAAAATCTTCTTCTACAATAGCAAGGGATTTAATATTTTTCAGTTACTATTAGCTTATGGTCCTCTACCAAGTTTGTTCAAATGGTGACCCTGTGGTCATATCTGTCCCCACCTCGGAATTCACAGTTTTACCTCGAGTTATATAGGGAAAGTCTTTAAAAATCTGCTTCTCAGAAACCACTTGGTCAATTTTGACCAAACTTCGCATGGATGATCCTTAGGTGAATGGTTTTCACATTTGTTAAAATTAGGCCAATGCACCATCCAAGATAGCCGCTATAGAAAAACTATTTTAATACTTCTTGTAGAGAACCTAGGGCCGTGGGTTCAAATCCCACTGGAGGTAAACATTTTTTTTAAATATTTTGTTTAATTTTTCATTTTTATTATTGTTTCCTGTTTGATTGTTAAAGATTTTTTTTTTTTAATTAAAACTCTGAGCATTTGTTCGTGGTGTTTCTTTCTTCTTCTTTTTAAATTGTTAGCATGGGGTTGTGGTATTGATATATGAGCCATTTAACTTGTAGAGCATCAACAGGCACTCATGTGCTTCATGTTCTTTATTATTATTTTTAATGACTGCTTACACATGGACTATCAAGTTTGCTCATTTGAAGTCCCTGGGATCAAAGATGGCTGGGCCCCCGGTGTCCAAAGTTTGTATATAGATTTTTCAAGTTTAAACATAGACTTACGAGTACATAGGAACAATTTAAAACATCTTCAATCAGCATTTGTGAGATGACACGTTTTCATCATTGCAAAGATCCTCAGGTGATCGACTCAGGGCCATTTTGGCTCTTTTGTTTGATTCTGATGTTGGATATTACAAGCGGGACAGAGAGTCGATAGATAAACCGAAAACCGAATGAAGGACTGCCATGAGCAATCAGACATGCTAGGCAATTAATTACTTAATTACATTAAATATCGATGAAGGTATCCTTCTTTCGTTAGTTATGTACAGCTTTATGCATACATGCACAGAAATAAATTTCAAACTGAATTCCATATGGACGAATATTGAAAACAAGAGTGCTAAATTGTCATAAAATACGTCCCTCATGAAAAGTAAAGATTTGAGATTGGAAACAGCAAGGGTAGAGTTGTTTTCAATGGCTGCATAGATCCGAAATTTGGGAATTCTTCATCAACAATCCAGTAAAACCTATCAATACACTTCTTATACATAAAACAAATTCAAATAGTAATGGGCTATTTCCCCTACTTATAATGCCCATTTACATAAAAAAATGAAGGATTACTTTTTATTATAGAAACTACGTTCAAAGTTTATATGCTGATGGTGGTGGTAAACCTTTATGGAACAATTTTGTAGAACAAAACGTTCAATAATTTATCCAATACAATAAATGAATTTTATCAATATTCGCAGCATAAGCAATACTATTAGCGCTGATTTAAATTATATTGTATGTTATTAGTCATTTTGTAAAGAAATATTTGTTACAGAGGATTGTAATTATTTAAGATAACGAGAGCATAGTTTCTAATGTAGAAGTTACTGATCCCGGCCTGTCTGATAATTCTGGAAAAGTAGCGCGTGACCATCTCGCAGTGACTTTTAGTGTTAAAGCGGCAAGACCTGCCCCTTCAGCAAGACTGTATCTTTCAGAAAAATTCGCTCTATAAACATTGATTCCTTTAAAACCGATATCGAAACATCAGAAACTCTACACGATGCTTTAAAATGCACAGACCTTGATGATCTCGTCAATGTGTACACGGATGAACTGTCAGCACTAATCAACAAGCATGCTCCGTTACGTACAAAGACGATTATTCTCAGGCCATCTTCTCCTTGGTTTAATGAGGAATTACATGACGCTAAACACCGGAAACGTAAGCTGGAACGACAATGGCGTAAAACCAAACTAACAGTTCACCACGAAATCTACAGAAACCAATGTGCAAAGGTTAATAAACTACTTAAACAAGCTAGAGTCAGTTATTACTCTGACAAAATAGAATCCTGTGGACATGACCAAAAAAGTATCTTTAAGGTAACCAAACATCTGTTAGGCGCTTCAAATGATATCATACTACCCTCCAACAATTCATCTAAGAAACTGGCACAGGATTTCAGTGACTTTTTCATAAACAAAATAGAAACCATTAGATGCGATATATCTTCAGGAAATCATTCTGGTTCCAATTCCATGAATATTGACTCGGTTCAGGTACCACTAGAAAATCATCTGACAGATTTTACTCCTGCTACATCCAAGGAAGTGGAACGAATAATCCTACAATCTCCGAATAAATCGTGTGAATTAGATCCAATACCAACATGGTTGTTGAAATCATGTCTTGATGAACTTTTACCTGTTCTGACGAAGATCATCAACTCATCTCTACACTCGGCATACGTACCAAAGACATTTAAAAGTTCACGTATAAGACCTCTATTAAAAAAGCCAACCCTTGATCAAAACACTCTTAAAAACTACAGACCTGTGTCCAATCTCCCATTTATCTCAAAGGTGTTAGAGAAGGGAGTCGACAAACGTTTGGAACAGCATTTGTCCCTTAACGATCTTCACGAGAAACATCAGTCGGCGTACAGAAAGTGTCACTCTACCGAAACTGCTTTACTCAAAGTCCAGAGTGACATTCTCCAGTCTTTAGACCAGAACAATGTTACTATCTTAGTATTACTGGATCTCTCTGCTGCATTTGACACCATCGATCATAGCACACTACTCGATCGCCTTGAACATGAATTTGGAATAGCCGGTAAGCCACTTGCATGGATGACATCCTATCTAAGTGATCGTTATCAAACTGTGTGCATTGACGGCGAACTATCCAATCCAGTGCTTATGAAATACAGTGTACCACAAGGATCGGTCTTGGGGCCCAAAAACTATATAATGTACACCAAACCTGTAGGGGCAATTTGTAGAAACCATGGACTAAATCATCATTTCTATGCTGATGACTCTCAGCTATACTTATCATTTGAACCTTTAGACAAAATTTATCAAGTTGAAGTTATACGGCGAGTTGAAGCCTGTCTCAATGATATTATCTCCTGGATGCACCACAATATGCTAAAACTAAATGCAGACAAAACAGAACTTATATTGTTTTGCTCCAAGCGCAATGTGGAGTGTATATCTGACATATCTATTAAAGTTGGAGACTCTGAGATAAAACCATCATCATGTGTTAGAAATCTGGGAGCATTTCTCGATTCCAAAATGGACATGGAACAACAGGTGAATGCTGTTTGTAGGTCGTGTTACGCCCAGTTACGACAAATAGGTCACATTAGACAATATCTAACCATTGATGCAACCAAAACCCTTGTAAATTCCCTTGTTACATCCAGACTTGACTATTGTAACTCCCTGCTTAGCGGTCTACCTAAGACAATTTTGAACAAACTTCAAACAGTTCAAAATACAGCAGCTCGTATCATTACTAGGAAATCTCGTTTCGACCACATCACACCAGTGTTAAAGGAGCTTCACTGGCTCCCAGTGCAATACCGGATTGACTTTAAAATATTGAGTCACATCTATAAAGCCTTAAATGACCAATCTCCAAGCTACATCACAAACATGTTAAAGGTGTATAGACCACAGCGTGACTTAAGATCCCAAAGTGACACTCTGACTCTTGTAGTACCAAGATCTCGTACAGTTACATACGGTGACCGTAGCTTTGCAACTGCTGCTCCAAAGTTGTGGAACGCGCTTCCAGTGGGAATCCGGAATTCCAACACACTTGACTCTTTTAAGAGATCACTGAAAACTCATTTCTTTTTAATGATATATAGTGTCTGATGTGTATTTTAAGCTGGACTATTTCATAAATGATTACCATTGTTTTATCATCTTATTATGACAGTACTATTTTTTAAACACGGATTTTAATTTTAGTCAGTATAATAATAATGTCTTAACTTTATCTTAGCAATATAATCTATATGTTGTTTTATATTTTACCACTTAATATCTTCATATCTTAGAGTTAATACATGTATTGTTCTTTTTTTTAGTTTTGACTGTATGTGAATGTACACTCAAGTGATATGAAAACGCAACGCGGGAATTTCCGCTATATATTGTATATACTGCACACTTAATTGCCCATAATATTCCAAAGAAATCACAAGATGTTTTTTAAAAAGAAAGTTGCAGTTAACTAGAGAAAGGACACAACTCTGATGTTGTAGACGTTTTAATCACACTATACTTTGTAACAAGAACTTCATAAATGTTGAAGTAGCTCTTTGAAAAATTGAGTTAGTTCAGTACTGTATTTAACGTAAATAGTTTGCAAAATGTTGCATCCTAAGTTTGCTCACATGATTGAGCCAAACGCGTACTCTGTGAATAATGAAACATTGAAGGAATACTATTTGCTGTATTATTTGTTGTTTTAGTATTTTTTCCAAAAGGAAAGGTCTTACGTAGCAATGTATCAATCGATTAAAAGCAGCATATTGTACATACAATATATAGCGGAAATTCCCGTGTTGCGTTTTCATATCACTTGAGTGTATTATTGTTTTACTTGTAAAGCACTTTTGAACGTATGTTAAATATGAAAAGAGTGCTATATAAATATGGTATAATAATAATAATAATAACGACAGATTGTAAACGGTTGCAAACCACTGTAATATGGCGCTATGCCGATTAAAACACTGAACTCGTTTTTCATAACGTTTTTCATCAATCTGATTTTTTTTCTAATAAATCATGTCATGTGTTTACTACGGCCAAGAAACAATAACTGTCATGAAAGTTTTTTTTCGAAAACCCAATACAAATATAGATCACCGCATTATAACAATTGTATGCTAACACCGGGAATATTTGTTCTCAAGGGCAGTAACTGTTCATACTTAATACGTAATTCAATGTACATGTTGTTTCCCCTTTTCTACCTTTAAAAAGTTGGCGTAGACCGACTCGCGCAATTGAGGATCGCAGATTGGAATTGCTAGGGAGTTTCAAGGGGGCATGCTCTCCTAGATTTCTGCTTAAAATTTAGACGTAAACTGGTGTAGTTTGAAGATTTTTGGAATAAACTGTCCTTGTTGACACATTTCAAGATTTATTGCAAACGTTATTTTGGAAGTTATTATAAAAAGTAAACAATTCCTATTTGTTTACAACAAAACCCTCCACCCTTCTTTCCCCATCCCTTTTCAGTTTTTAATGCATTTCTGGCATATTTAAAAAAAATCTGAGAAAAGATGCGGGCACGGCCCTGCAGTGCGTACAAGCAGCTGCACTACTGCAAAACATTCAACAACAATGTGAATAAATTCCAGATGTTGATTAACAGAATGAATATTTTTTTAAAACTAAAAAATAAATATAATAAGTAGAACAAATAATGAATTAATAATAAGATTGATAATACCAGTAATTTAAATTTGAAACTAAAAGGCGTGTTCATCATTCTTTCTTTTCATGTTTCATTCACTATTATGACTCAGTATGCCAAAAGCAAAGACAATTCGGTTTCGGACCATGAAAACATCAGCCAACTCGAAAAATGGAAATCGATATATGGTGACAAACACATGGAGCAAAACATTCTATTTTATCTACATAAACAATCGAATGCAAAGAAACGCGTACTGCAATTTTACTTTTTAATAAAAAAAATGTGTGTCGATATCTCTTATTTTCTTTCAGTTGGTAATGTCCGTTCGTGTTTCTGATTTGTAGTATTATATATACAAAGACACATTGATAAATACTTTGATTTATCGATTAAAACTACTACAGTTTCTCGTCATACAAACAAATACATGGCAATATAAATTCACGTGACAAATATAATACATTTTTGTTTATGAAAAAAATGCTGTGAAACAAGAATATACTTACGTTATCTATATCTACATCTAGTTATTACAAAAACATATAGTACATAATAGTTGTATATGTGTAGTAATCCAATTGAAACTAGAAATTGTGTCCATAAAACACGGATACTCCGCTTTTGCGCTGTCAGTCATTTAACTAGATGGGTGTTCCGCGGAACACGTGTGTCGCATGTCAGCGCTTTGTCAGTATAACAATATTTTTCTAGACGCAGATAAATGACCTTGACAAGCTGGACTAACAAAGTTTTCGTGAAGAAAAAAATGAGTATTATTAGCCCATATAATGACCTCCAGTGAGCCCTTGACCTTCATATTTTAGTATGGCCATGTCGATGTTGTCATGACAAGTGTAGAAGAAATAAAAAATAATTGAGAAAGTTATAGCCAACGGTAAGTTTTCGTGAAGAAAAAGGTATTTAACCCATATAATGACCTTCAGTGTGACCTTGACCTTTATATTTTAGTATGGTCATGTTGATGTTATCATGATGAGTATATATTGTAAGTCTGATGAAGAAATATCAAGAAATGAGAAAGTTATAACCAACGTTAAGTTTTTGTGAAGAACATGAGTATTTAACCAAAATAATGACCTTCAGTGTGACCTTGACCTTTATATTTTAGTATGGTCATGTCGATGTTGTCATGATGAGTATATATTGAAAGTTTCATGAAGAAATATCAAGAAATGAGAAAGTTATAACCAACGTTAAGTGTTCGTGAAGAAAAAAACGGGTATTTAACCCTTATAATGACCTTCAGTGTGACCTTGACCTTTATATTTTAGTATGGTCATGTCGATGTTGTCATGATGAGTATATGTTGAAAGTTTGATGCAATAAATATCAAGAAATGAGAAAGTTATAGGCAACGTTAAGTTTTCGTGAACAATAAAATGAGTATTTAGCCCATATAATGATCTTCAGTGTGACCTTGACCTTTATATTTTAGCATGGTCATGTCGGTGTTGTCATGATGAGTATATATTGAAAGTTTGATGAAGAAATATCAAGAAATGAGAAAGTTATAACCAACGTTAAGTTTTCATGAAGAAATAAATGTGTATTTAACCCATATAATGACCTTCAGTGTGATCTTGACCTTTATATTTTAGTATGGTCATGTCGATGTTGTCATGATGAGTATATATTAATGAAGAAATATCAAGAAATAAGAACGTTATAACCAACGTTAAGTTTTCGTGAAAAATAGTATGTGGAGCTATAGGTGTTTGTATTAATTTTATCAGATGCAAGCTTAATTCAAAAGCTCAAAAACATTATGAAATAAAAGCTTTGGCAGAGTCTAAGTTGAACAGCATAAACAATTTAATATCAAATGCGTTGAGTGATGCACAGATATCTGAGCAAGAGTTTAAGTTGATTTTGGATGAGTTGGATACATATTATAGTTTGAAACAGGACACCAAACAAAAGAAAGCTGAAATTAGTGAAGTTCAAAAAATAGAATTAGTGGAGCAGGGAAGAAAGGAAGCAATGGCAACCTTACAAAAAAGTCTAAAAAGTGTGTGATGTATTGTTTTAGTAAGATCCACCACCTTTGTATTCAAGCTCGGAGAATCAAACTATATGATTTTCTAAAAAAATCAAATTTTGTTGATTTTATGTTTATTCGTTGATTTGGGTGTAATTTTGATAACAAATCAACTTTTATTAAAAAATCTCAGAATATAACTCGTGGTAAGCGTTTTTCATATCCAGTCGAACCTCGATAGCTCGAACACCGGTGATTCGAATACCATCGGTAATTCGAACACATTTTCCGGTCCCGACACAACTCCTATATAATTCAATGTAATTTAACCTCGATTATTCCAATATTATTTCTCGAATACCACGGCTCGCTCGAATACTTTTTGCGGTCCGAAGATCCATTTTTGTGTGAATTTAAACCTCGCTTAATCGAAGGTGATGATCCGTTGCCATGCGACGTCGGTCATGTAATTGTAATCGACACGTTTGTATTTGTTTGTAGCAAGTTCGATCATAGTGCGAAAACAGATAAAGTTGGTTGTTAAAGGTGCGAACATTTATGATTGAAAAGCGATAACAGACAGATATAATTTGTGTTTAGTGAACTTCGTTTACTGTTAATTACGATTAATTACGATAAATAAAACACGGATGATTTTCGAATTAAATAATGTACCGAAACCAGTCTTACCTTGTTCTCATTATTCGGACTTCCGGAATGTATGTTAAAATCTATTAGTGTGATATTTCTTTAAATAAATGATCAAACAATCACATTATTGCAGTTTTGCTTGTATTTTAAGTGTAACAATTACATGTTATATATCCGTTATGATGTTTAAACAAACATGCATGAACATAAAAACATACCCAGAACGATGTATCACGTACACAAGTAACACTATTTCGGATGGTACACAAATTCGGATATATATTTTGTTTTTTACCGATACCTCGATGCTTCGAAGCCAACGATAGCTCGAACATATCCCTATGGTCCCGCTGACTTCGAGCTATCGAGGTTCGACTGTATATGTATTTTTGGCGTTCTGGTTCAAATCTCGAGTGAAACGAGAGATTTGGTCCAGAACGCCCAAAATACATATATATATATAAACAATAATGTTAAACACATTCTGGCCGGTTAAATATATGTTAGTGAAAAAAGCGAGCATGAGCACACTTTTTAATTTAAGCGAGAAGACTCCAGTTACGAGGTTAGTAAAACGGCGTAGGATTTATTTCCCTCAGAGCACTCACTACCAAAAGTCAATGGCTGACATAAGCCGCTAACGCACGATCGCGATTTATTATAATATCCAGATATGAGATTCTGTAAAGATCGCTAACTAAAATATTGAAAATTGAATGAGTTTACAAAACAAAGTGAATACTGCAATAATGTTGACATCCGAAAATAACATTGACACGGACAGTCAAAGGCTGGTAGGTCCGACGAGAGTATAATTATATGGTCTCAAATAATTGTCAAAAATGTATAAATTCAAAACCGCATAACTTCGGTATGTTTATCACTATATGCTATGATTCAACAACACACATGTATAATTTCATACGTAATTAATACCTCAATTATCATTTAAATCTAGTGGCAGTAAAAGAAACACATAAATAATGTGATACACATCCCGGCCGGTTAATTTTACTATAGTGAAATAAAGCGAGAAATAATTCACAGTAAAGACGATTTTGTTTGACATGAAGCGAGAAAACTCCAGTTAATAGGTTAACAAAACAGTGTAGGATTTATTTCCCCTAGAGCGCTATAGTTTAGCCTATTTGTACTGAGTGTGTACATTTATCCAAGTTAAATTGCTCAATCAAGAATGAAGTTGTGACTAGCGAAATAAATAATTATTATTATAAATATTTACTATCCATGAATATAGGTCAGACTAGGTCAACACACAAAAGTAAACAAACACTGTTTCAGTTCTCAATGAAACTCATGTACTGAGCGTGTATATTTTTATCCACGTTAAATTGTTCAGTCAAGAATGGAGTGGTGACTAGAGAAATAATTAACTATTAATATAATAATTTAAAACGACTTTTGTGTGTCTTTAAATAGAATGTAAATGTCCCAATTAGTGTATAATTTATTGTTATGTAATGATGACTTTTATGAACTATCTACTTGTAAATTTGACAAAAATTGTATTATTGGATAAATAACATATCGTCTGCTACACAGTATTTACACAGGTAAGATTATTATTCAATACTTGTATTATAATGTAGTGCGATATGTTAATATTATCGATGAATATAGGTCAGATAAGGTTAACACACAAATGTCAACTGTTGACCCCTGTCCCAGAGTCCTATGGTGACCATGGAGCAAATTATACTAATATTCCCAAAATCATTACATTGTATGGAGGAAGAATAATATATATTTAACCCAAGTTAACTCCCTCATCATATGGTGAAGTCTTACCCTACGTTTGGTTGAATTCCGTTCAGCGGTTAAGGAGGAGATATGGTAACAGACGGACGGACGGACAAACGGAGGTGATTTGTTTCAAAAACGTGGGTATAAATATATCTACGAGATTTTAAAGTATAAAACATATACGTACGTTTGACCAACTGTGATGCAAGAAAAGTAAAGATTTATTTTAATTATTAGTTGAAACGTGTATACAGTACTTATTCTATCCAGGAAAACTGGGATGGTCTGCTTCAGCCACATAAGCTCGAGCTCAAATAGTATTCCGGTTTTCAGCTGTAATTTAGAGAGTATTCCGGATTCCGGCCTCAATTTATTTGGTATTCCGGATTCCAGGGGGAAATAGGTTACACCCTCAGAGATACATTGTCATTGACCCCCTCCGTGCACACTATGATTTGTGTACAATAGCAGATTTAAATACGAGGAAAAAAGAAAAATACTTACAGCTTCCGTCTTATTTTAGCTTGAAAAGTGTCCTCTAGTGGCACAGCATATTTCCGTCCCAATACATGAGCCGCTGATCGCGGTACCCTAGCGTCTCACGAAGACGATGTTCAACGGGAATTGGCGGACTGAAATTTCACATAAATCACATATATATGTTAACTGTCTAAACAACTAAATTAGTGCCATGGTCATTACAAGGTCTTTCAAGCAATTTAGATTCGTATTCAACAACCAAACATACATACATCTGACATGTCAACGGTTTGTTGTTGTTTGCGCAAATGGCGTCATTTCAAAAAACGGAAGTTATCGTGTAACAAATGCAATTTCATCACATTTATTATGTTGTGCATCTAATGGTTTAGCTTTATTGTCATAGAAGTGTATTTGAAACCTTTTCTTTTGTTACATCCTGATGACACTGTAATTTTTGCGGAATCTCAATCTGATCTACAGCTAGCTTTAGACGCCATGAATTCTTCTTGTGATACTTGGAAATTAGAAGTTAATGCAGCTAAGAGTAAGGTTGTTATTTTCTCTAAGGGCAAATGTAAAAATAGGCCGTCCTTTTTTTTTACAATAATATGAAACTTGATGGTGTTGTTGATTTTATTTACCTTGGTGTAGAGTTTAATTTTAATGGTAAATTTAACAAAACTATGAAATACGTATGTGATCAAGCCACGAAGGCTATGTATTCTATCATTAAAAAGTCTAGAAATCTATGCTTACATTTTTTACCCTATATTATTTTATTGCACCTCGCACAAAATCCTAGGAATTTCATTGGATAAGAGCGGTCACATGGTGACCCTCTATTATTCTATAGTGGGTCAGTAGATTTCTTAGAGGGTCACTAAACAATATAGACTACAATTTTGATTCAAAGTTTAAATAATTTGCAAATAGTTATTTAAATCGTTAGTAACAAATATAATAAGTAAATTTAATAATGTTTTTAAACTGTACCTGTCGTGACGTCAAATTGCACGAACGTCTCAATGACGTTGACGCTCCATTATAATGGGTTAAATATCGGCGTTTGCCTTAAAAAAAGGTGCTCGGTGCAATAAATCAGTTCTTGGGTTTGTTACTGACTCCCTACAGAAATATGTAGGGTCAGTCAGATGTATAGGGGGACTCGGCTATCGCCTCGCCCCCTATAAATCTTACTGACCCCACATATTTCTGTAGGGAGTCAGTAACAAACCCAATAACTAATAGTATGGGTCTGAAGTATGTGGTACTGTTAACATAAATATTATTAACCAGTTTAATTTGAAATACTTGAACATGCTACTTAGTTTTTAAAATAATCTACTTCTAATGTAATGGAGAGCTTGATGTTCTGCCTCTAGACACACTTATCAAGAGTAGAATATTAAATTATTGGTGCAAAGTAATAAATAGTAAACATGACAAAATTGCAAATATTATGTACAGGCTAATGTATGACTGAGATAGAAACAACAGATATCAGTCACATTGGATTGATTATATTAAAGCAGCATTAAACCACTTAGGATTCGCTGAATATTAGATCAATCTCCCAAGTGCTTAAATTATAAAATTGTCAAAAAAAACATTCCAATTTGAAAAATATTTAACCAAAACATCTAGCTTTTTCTCGATGTCATTATCGTTGTTGTATTAATAAATTACCACTTTTAGATTGGTAGATTTTTCAAGGTTGATAGCAATCTATATGTAATAATAATTCTCTTGGAGATGAATTCCATTTTATTTTTAGTTGTCAATATTTTGTTGTAGATAGAAAAAGTATATCACTAGGAACTTTCTACTAAACCCCAACACTTTAAATTTTGAGAAACTTTTCCAAACTGAAAATAAGAATCATCTTGTGAAATTAGCTATTTTTGTTAAAGAAATTAACTTAGTTTTGTCACCTTCCTCTCCAATTTATTCTTACATCGACTTTAAACACAATTTATCTCGTTTATCTCTCTTTATTTTATACGATTTTGGCTGTTTGTTGTATTAACAATTTGCATCTGTTGTTGTTGTTATGTATATACTGATGACCATTAAGGGCCTAGCTTCATGAATAAAACTTGTTTAAGGTTACACAGAACATACCCGTCCACCCTTGACCAGCTCCACCCGTCCACACACACACATCCACCCTTGACCAGATCCACCTGTCCACACACACTCATCCATCCTTGACCAGCTCCACTCGTCCACACACACAATCTACCTTTGACCAGCTCCACCCGTCTACAAACACCCATCCATCCTTGACCAGCTCCACCAGTCCACACACACACACATCCACCCTTGACCAGCTCCACCCGTCCACATAGACACATCCACCCTTGACTAGCTCCACCCGTGCCCACTACTCTATCCTTGACCAGCTTTACCCGTCCTCACACACACATCCACCCTTGACCAGCTCCACCCGTCCAAATAGACACATCCACCCTTGACTAGCTCCACCCGTGCCCACTACTCCATCCTTGACAAGCTTTACCCGTCCTCACACACACATCCACCCTTGATCAGCTCCATCCGTCCACACACACCATCCATCCTTGACCAACTCCATCCGTCCACACACTACTTATTTCTTTCCTTAAAATGGCATCTTTCTCATGTGACGAATATATATCTGCTACATCATTAAAGACACATTTCCCAACTGAATGTCGTCGTTGAAAAATCATGGATAGCATGCTTTTTAACTGCTTACTTCTCGCTGACTGATTACCACAGTGACATTATATTGAGGCCTCATCACAGTTTTTTTCTTTTCATTTACTATTACCTTAGCTTTTGATATAAAAAATATTGTAACTAAAACACTAGATTGTTTATTATGGGGAAGCATATAGTCGCCGCATTTTCCGTCCGTCCGTGTGTGCGTCCGTGCGTCCGTGCGTCTCACTTTTTGTCCGGAGCATAACTAAAAAAGTATGCTTGATTAAAGTTCGTGTGAATGATTAGGACACTGGGGCGGGTCCAAATTTGACCTCAGGGTCACCATTAGAACAAACTAGTTAGAGAACCATAAGACGATGTTACATGCAAAATATCACAGCTCTATATCTTGTATTTTTGCAGAAGATTTTTTAAGATTTGTTAAATGAAACTGATAAGCCCCATTGCGGGGGCATTTATGACCTCAGGTGCACCATTTGAACAAACATATAATGATGCTTCACATAAACTTGGGGTCGTCCGTGGTCGAGTGGTCTCAGATAAACTTCGTAAAACCTTTGCAAAATGCTATTATCGTAACCCTGACCTTCTTTTCAAATATAAAACGAATTTAAGGACTCTTCTGCGACAAGGACTATCACAACCTGACTTCTATGGTGATGTGATTTATAAACTTCGTAAGATTCTAGGTCATGATCACTTTCATACTATCTTTGTTAAACTTGTTAAAAAAATTATCAAAAGAGGTTATGACCCTATCATTTTGCAACGAACTGCATGCTTGGTGGTGGACCCTTTTACAGTTCGCCACTATGCTTTCCTCTTTAATTGTACGATGACCGGACAGGCTGTGGACCCTATGATGACGCCTACCTAAAGCCCACTGGGACGGTGGCGTTTGATGTTTGTCCATGATCTTTCTTGTCGTGCCCTTAATGGTTTATTCTCTTACTGCTCTGGCTTCTGCAAAGTCATTGAGTACCTTCATTGTGGCTTTCTAGGCTATTGTTTTTTTGTATTATATTTACACGAGCATATTTGTGTTTTACTTATATTGCCTATTGATGCTGCCTTGTTGGTTAGAGATTAGATCATGGCGGGGATTTCTTTATTTACACTGTCCTGTTTTAATGGGATGACAGTAGTGTAAGTGTGAGGTATGGTGCACCCTAGAACCGGTTTAAACCCCCAGTGGCCTACTTTGCCACTGACCGTTCCAAGGCGGTAGCCCTATTGTCAACCCTTTTGTGTTTGTGATGTCGTTTGCATTTATTATTGCTTTTGCCTTCTTGTTTGTCTGTTTGCGTGTTTGTTTCTGTGTTTTGTGGTTGACTGTCCTCCTTGAATGCTACTTTCCCTGTTCGATCTTTTAATATTTTTTTTCATGGCACAATAGTATTGTTTGTGCCGTGTGGCGACCGTAAAAAGTCTCCCCGTACATCCAATCAATATTGTTATTTTTACATTCTATAGGGATTGTATGACGTTCATTGATACAGTTTTTCCTTAAACACGTGTGTTTCATATACCGCGTTGAAGGTTTTGTGCTGATCGACATTTTGTCCCATTCTATTAGGGTTTCCTTAACTTTCCTCATTATCTTGTATTAGACACTGATGTCGAGTTTTGGACCTCTTTTAACAGTCCGTAAGTTTACTAATATTATTTCTTATGGATCTTTGATACGATTCTATTTCGTATCTCCAATAAATACTAATTGGCCCTTATTTCGCTTTTCGCAGAATGGTATTACTCTCCAAATTAACAATTATGTGTCTATTAGTTAAAACTTTAAAAATAAATATTTCACCTCTTCGGTTACACTCTGCGTCATCAATACAAATTCCACAAAATTACTCTTCATTTCTTAGAATTAAACCATATGTACGCCTTACACCTTTAAATCTTCATTCGGCAACCTCGTTTCATGTTCCTTCTAATAATATTAATAGGATTTTTAATAATGGCTCAAAAGTTTCCGTAACTCCTCTACGATCACCTGTTTTGAGGAAATACCATATAAAGTCTCCTTTCAGAAATCATTTAGTTCATTCAAGGCGCAGGGTGTTTCCCTCTATTAATAAGTGCAATACTAAGAGGTGCAGTTGTTGCAATTATTTATCTTGCAAGTCCACCGTTAAATCAGCTGTTAATGGTAGATTGTTTAATGTATGTTTAGCTTCAAATGTTGATTGACGTACTTCTCACGTCATTTATGTTCTGACTTGAAATGCACCAAGTTGCGGTATACAATATGTTGGACAAACAGGTCGATCCTTTAAAGTTCGATTTCGTGAACACAAATATAATGCAAGTAATCCTAAAAAGTTAAAAAATTACTTGTACCAACACTTTCGTCAGTTAGGTCATAATTTTAATAACGTAACTGTTCAACCGGTTGAATATATATGTTTTGATAATAATGCTACTAAAAGCTTTAAAATAAAAGCTAGACATATTGCAGAACTTAAGTGGATGAAAAACTTACAGACACCTTATCCATTCGGCCTTAATGACAATATTTATCAAGAAGGAAACATTTCTGAAGATCTTAATATTGACATTTTTTCTATATTTTCTCTCCGAAAGCGTAAAGCTAGGTCTCATGGTCTTAGGCGTAATGG
Source organism: Cyrtodaria siliqua (assembly GCA_037043455.1). Taxonomy (NCBI): domain Eukaryota; kingdom Metazoa; phylum Mollusca; class Bivalvia; order Adapedonta; family Hiatellidae; genus Cyrtodaria; species Cyrtodaria siliqua. Next base: position 98,823 of record JAWPHD010005372.1, on the reverse strand, counting down.
TAACATCAAACGCAAATCGCGTGTAATTATTTCTGTCGCTGATTTACATACCATTTTTAAACAGTCTGGAAAGCACTGTATGCTTTCGCGGCTTACCTCTTTGTCCATTTCATCACTAAAGTTGATCGACGAGGAAGCCGACAAAATTTTCATTCGTACAGATCCCTTGTATAACATTGCTTCCATAGTACAAAGCTATACAAAACATGTTCTCCGACCCCATATTGACAAGGAGTCTGATCACGTCAGGCATTTTCTAAAACTACTATATATTAACAAAGGCATTGATTTCATTGACATGCCTAGTATTTTTTGAGATACTCATGTAGTTGATTCTATCCCAAAATATTTCAAAAATTCTGAAAGTCCTGTAATTTGTTATAAGTATAAATAGCCTATTAGAACTATTATTTTCAACTACAACAAAATAGTTTCTGACCTTGATGTAGTACATAATACCTATTGATGCTGCCTTGTTGGTTAGAGATTAGATCATGGCGGGGATTTCTTTATTTACACTGTCCTGTTTTAATGGGATGACAGTAGGGTAAGTGTGAGGTTTGGTGCACCCTAGAACCGGTTTAAACCCCCAGTGGCCTACTTTGCCACTGACCGTTCCAAGGCGGTAGCCCTATTGTCAACCCTTTTGTGTTTGTGATGTCGTTTGCATTTATTATTGCTTTTGCCTTCTTGTTTGTCTGTTTGCATGTTTGTTTCTGTGTTTTGTGGTTGACTGTCCTCCTTGAATGCTACTTTCCCTGTCCGATCTTTTCATATTTCTTGAAATAACATGACCCTCTGTGGGTTCGATTCCCCATGGGGCCAGGACTGTATAGTATGTGATAATCAAGCTATCCAGCTTGCTTGCTGAACGTCGGTGGTTCTCAGGTGCGCGCCCGTGCACGAAAAAATGCCCGGGTTTGCACCTGGGGTCTTCCTCCACCAATAAAAGCTGGAATGTCGCCAAATGACCTTAGCTGTTGGTATAAAAAACTATAAAATCCAGTTTTATTAATGAATTCATATAACACACCCGATTACCGGCAGCCGTTTGCACAGTTCGGCAGCCGTAGGCACAGTTCCCGGTAAAAAAAAAACAAGTTTCAAAAGGGTAAATTAATCTAGTTTTATGACTTGTTAGCATTAAACTATTAGAAAATTGAATCGGCCATTTTAATTTGGAAGGAATGGTGTGTATGTCACCTGATTCCCGTGAAATTTGAATCTATATTATGCGAGTTACGGTAGGTTAAATGATGAAATTAAGCTAAAAAATGTGATTGTAGAAAGTTAGAGACCTGGTACTCGGTAAATAGTCAAGTTTAAGATATTTCAGACATACTGCCACAAAATATAATCTTTCCTGAATAAACAGTCCAAATTTTAGCCCACAGAACATTTTATTAAAATAATTGTGGGTTTTTAAACACGACCGGGTATTTAAAAAAAAATGGTAGGAATACGGTACAGTTCCATTATTTATTGGCAGGTAGCTAGTACAGTTCCGAAAAATGGCAGGCGTATGGTACAGTTCCAAAAACATCGGACGCTAAAGTCTTTTCTCCTTTGGTATAGTGGTGTAATTTCGAAAAATCTAATGAAGAAGTACTGTATATAGAATTATATACATCTTCGGTCCTTCCATAAACGTTTAAGAAAACCCATCAACCGTAGGGAAACGTGAATATAGGCTCGTTTGAACCTTCATTCCGACGGTACAGTACAGAGAAAGACACGTTTTAATAACAATCGTATGTTTTACTGAGTACGTCCCCTTTTTATAATTCACCATTTATGATAACAGGCGTTTGGTATTTAGATGTTTTGGAATAGATTGCTTAATTTCAATTATTGCATAGTTAAACACATCACATTAATTACGTTTTAAGGCCACTCTATGTAGCTTAATGTATCTGAATCAAACGTCTACTGATATATAGGACACGCATATAAACCAATAAACCAGTCGCTTAAAAGATACCCATGGTAACGCAAAATACACTTTATGCTTACTTAAAGAGGAATAACAGGGCTTTACAAAAATGTCATCATTACCCAATCAGATTATGTGTCATTTAGTTATGACCATTTAAAGTTTGCCTAATGAGCATATTTAAGCTAAAATTTAAGCTAATTAGGTACACTTAAAGAGGCACTACCTATATCTATGCGAATATTAATGTAAAATATTAAATACGCAATATAGTACAGCTCCTTCGTGAAAAAATTGTGCACTTTGGGTTAAAAGCATGAAACTTGGCACACTGGTAGAGTTTAACAAACTAAAATTTTTTGGCTATAGGCCCAAGCGAAAAAAATCCAAGATGGCCGCCAAATCCAAGATGGCCGCCAAAATGATATGATAATTCTTATTTATTTTTTGATATTTTTGTGGGATGGTCATTTTAACTCAAATGTTCATATTTTAGTGGTGTGAGATGTAAGGTTTCCTAAAATAATATTATTCTGGTATCAAAACTATTACTATGACGATAAAATTCAAAATGGCGGCCTTAAAGCGCGAAAACCAGTGAAAAACTGTTTTTTTTAAAGTTATAGTTTTATTTTAATGCAAGTTCTTATGGCCTTTGCAATCAGGAAGGAAAGGTCGAAATCTGACCATTTACATATAATAAGGGTCCATAATGTATTGATTTAAAGTGTTAAAACAACGACTAGAAAGAAGACAAGTATTTCTTCATTACACAATTTTTCAAAACAAATCTGCACATATTCTGCTTTTCAAACTTACACACCTTATGAGAACTAATATTCAATTATCACTTATTTGAATAGTCAGAAGTGGTCTTGTTACAGCTATGCAGAGCATGTAGCTAGGATGATTATCATCCTACGTTCGATAATACATACATACTCTACTTAAAAAGTGTGTAAATTGTTCCAAGATATATCGTTTGTGTACCTGAAAAGCTAATCGTTGTCTCTCACAATCTCCACCACACCTACATATTGCTGTACATCTTATTGCCGCTTTTACACATTTACATCGGCCTCTGCATCCCTTTTCTGTCTGACACCACATCTTAGTAGTTCTTGGCAAGCTTTGGAAGCTTCAGGAAGTACTGTCCACAATGGTTCCCAGATCTGGTCTTGGGTTCTCTGCCAGCCCCAAAGACTTGGGCATGGTGAAATAGAACTTGATTCTAAGGACTGACCCCCAACAATATCCAGCCTGGTATGCTACTCCCTTAGTGTGTTGAAGTAAATCAGCAGATGTTGGTGGTATTAAATCGATTGACCTTCCTTTCTTTGTGAAGAGATCTTTTCGTACCTCATGTGATGTTTCACGCGTGCTTGTCCTGTCGTACAAAAAAAACTACAAAGCGTTCCAGAATCGGCATCTTCTCTTCCTACTCTTGCAAAGAAGGAGTACAGCCCAATACATGAAAAGCTTCAATGACATCTGGATAAATGCTGATTAATTCTTGATTCCTTTACCCCTGAAAAAGGAAGTTTGGTCACAGCCTGTGAAAGCATGCATACCTGACAATGCTTTCGACTTTTCTGGACCAAGGGATTCGGATATGCCATGTGCAGATATGAAACGAAAATGCTTCCCAGTGCCAAATGTAATCCACAATTCATTAACACAAAGCTCACTGAAGAGAGCAATTGATAACTCAAGAACATCAGTATCAACAGTTCTGATCATCACTCGTTTGTAGTTTTGTTTACCACAGTCTTTCACATGCAACAGTAACCTAGTATATGCCTCTTCATGTGTACATGGCAAAATATCACTTACATCTTCTCTCGGTGGATTGCAGATTACATCTTTGTCCTTGGTTGACACTATTTGTTTATCAATAATTTCATTTGTCGCAGATTCAGTAGCTAGATGGCTAAATAGTTCGACCTTATTTTCATCAACTCGAAGGAATGATTTCAAATTTGCAGGTACATTTGAATATGACTGCACTCTTCTACGTACACCGTTACCACGTTTACTGCGTGTCATTGCCGGCTATCCTTGATATACTGATCCCAGACAATATCTACTCTGCTTGTATTTTGTAGTTGTCTTTTGATGAAGGGAGTGAATACCTGCTTGGAGTAATCTGCAAATGTATTGGCTGCTCCAGGTTTTAACATGTTAACTATAGCTGGTTTTAACATGATAACTATAGCTGCACCATCGAAGTGGTTCTGCAGACATGTTACCAAATCTGATTTTGTTCCAGATCGCAACTTACCAAAGCTAGAGAGTGATGTGGGGTAGCTTTGGTAGCTTTGGTTTTCATGGCAAAAAATGTCATCAATGTCACCATCACGAACTTGACAGGAAGCATAGAGTTGGGAAAATAATGAACAGTTCTTCATTAGCGAATTTATTGCCTCCCTTTCATTTGTTATTTTTCGTTGACTCACTGGACAACGAAACAAAGGAAACGTGTTCTTCTTTATTGGGTCACATAACGAAACAGTTCTCTCTAAGCCGTTCCTGCACATACATGGCGAACTGCTCTTCTCCTACTCTTTCTATTTTACGAACTGAGGCAGCTACATGTACATACTCATCAACAATATCTCCAGTCTCTAATACTAGCAGGTCACTACTGTACTCCTTAAAATGATTTCCCATTTTCTCCACAACTCCACATAGACAGTTACATTTAACTTGATTTGCAAAGGTAGATTGAAATCCTTTCTGATGTTCGTGATGATGTTTATTTGGATCCTTACATTGACTATTCTTAATAGGATCCTGTGACAATTCAAATTCGCTTATAACCCTTGACACTTCTGGTCATGAAACCATCCACAGAAGCAACTGTTTTGTATTTTCTGTTATGCCCACTGCTCCCCCATCATCTTTGACATATTTGTTGTTCTGCTCATGGGCATGGTCAGTTACAATTGATTAAAAGGCCTGCTGAATCACAAAATTGCCTTTGTTAAACTGTGTGACTACAGCTGGGTGCTTTTCTGTCAAACAATTCATGTCCCGCAGATGCACTGGTAACCATCTAGCATAATTGATATGATCTAATACAAACAAAACAAGGTATAAGTCTGGTTAGTGAGTTGAAATTCCCCTCTCTTAAGGATCTAACGAACACAAATACTAGCAATTCAAATTGCAAAGTAATACTGGAACTGAGAACTTGTTCTTTTTCTTTCCTCTTGCCATTCTTTAAAGGTTAAACACTGGTCACCCATAGAACTAGTATAGGCCTCATAGGCCTTTGTCATCAAAATGTACAAGCTGCTTGCAGCGACTTGGTGCGTATGGCGTGTTCGTGATATATGACTGGCTATTGGCTTGTGTTATGGCAGAGGTCCATCCACTACCCTCCAACCAGACATCTAGTGTTTTCATAGCTGCTAGTTCAATATGTAGCCCTCCAAACTCTCAACTATGTGGTCTTCACCATAGAATGGCGTATCATGGCCACCGACGTTATCTGCTGGTTTACTTCTGTTGTTTAGCTTATGTTCGGCGTGAAATGCTGCGTAAAATTAGCAGCTCGATTTATTAATCGAGCATCATTTTTAATTAACTTTAAATCTGCTTGAATATAATTAAATAAAATGTTGAGTTGTAAATTTTCTTTCTTATTATACCACATGTTTATTATACCATATATTTAAATATATTATTGGTGCAGTATATTCATCAGTTAGTAATATGTAAAAGCATTTTGCTTTGACCTATTATAATAATTCCTATTAATGATTTGCAAATATGCAAGTTATGTGGAAAATTTAAGGGGTCTCCCCATGTTTTAAGATCGCAGTGCGTCCCTTTAAAGTTGTGTGTAAAAGGGATGGGATCGGGGGAGGAGGGTGTTAGCTTGCATATCCATGTAATATTCGGTCTGAAAAGGATTTGCACTGTAGTACTCATTCAATATAAAATTACAAAATCGCATCAAGAGTGTATGTTGTAGTGTGACAGTGTAGGCTGTCTGTTTTTTTGTCAGTAATGGTTACCTAAATCAATGATCAGTGTTTACAAATATGAGACTAAAATAACAGTAGATTTAATCAGGATTTTTGCTAAAAAGCACATGCATAAAGACATCATATTTAGATGAAAAGCTTTGGAGTAATATTAACATTTTTATCAGAAACTAAAACAATGCTATTCAAGTAGTTAACCATAATATTTACACAGTTGTAATAATTACCAATTAGGTATTGGTAGTGGATTGGATTTCGCTAATTAAATGAACAGAGAGAAGATAATAAGTAATTATTACAACCACATGTATCTATGATGTATTTATTCATTTGAAAATACCACAAGTAGCATTAAAAACTACCCGATGAACGTAAAAATATGGTTTTATCTCGGAAAATTATATTTTTTATCACAATTTTTTATTTGTTTTACTATTCAAACTTACATTTTGAGCATCAAGTGTATAATTATTGAATTTTACTATTATAGTGAAGATGTTTACATTAAATTGGACAATATTTATTGATTTTTAGTGTTATTATATATCTCTAAAGACAGTAGGTGAAATTTCAGGACTTTTGGCGGCCATTTTGAATTTGGCGGCCATATTGGATTTTTTTTTGCTTGGCCCTATAGCCAGAACTGTTTGATATGATGTCATCTATTACTGTGCCAAGTTTCATGCTTTTAACCCACAGTGCACAATTCATTCAATATTTTGCACGAAGGAGCTGTACTAATAGTACTGCATTTATATGTATACAAAGCTATTTTATGAGTATTCTAAGAAGAAACATGGTTCGTAGATGTCATCTATTACTGTGCCAAGTTTCATGCTTTTAACCCACAGTGCACAATTCATTCAATATTTTGCACGAAGGAGCTGTACTAATAGTACTGCATTTATATGTATACATAGCTATTTTATGAGTATTCTAAGAAGAAACATGGTTCGTATTCCAGTTCTGTAAATTATTAATTATGATCAAAACAATATCTTAAATAAAATGCTGCCCTGCCGTTTATTCCTGCCGGAGAACTACGAGTTTTCACGATTTTCTCGGACATGCGCAATGCGATTCAGTTGAACGAAAACAAACTATTCGGGGCAGTTCCGATAGTAAACGAATCGATCGGAACTCTTCGCCAATCCGACGAGGGAGTTCCGATTAAAGAATAATATCAGAAAATCTCCGCAATCGGCTTGTCTAAAACATTTACGAATACAATTTCAAAAATACGATTTTTCAATCCTGTTTTTCCCCAGCAAAACGCATATTACATGGGGTGAAATTATTGCCATTTACCTTTTTCATAGTCCTCTTTATAATTAAAGTTTATATCAATTGGTGGACAAAAAGATATAGGTAGAGCCTCTTTAAAGTGGTCACACCTTTATGATAGATATTCTGATTTTGCCGATGAGGACATTTTTGGGAAATTCAGACACTAAACTTTTATTTAGACAATAGACATGTTCTCGTATTTCGTCTCACCAAAGCAAAAAAGTTTGAATGTCTGCATGTGTCAACTTTAAACTTTCTTGGGTATCTGCGCTATATCCGTTACAATTTGATACCAACTTTAAATAGTGTCCTATGATTATTACTTTTTGAGTTAAGTACACTTTTGAGCGACTACATTATTGATTTATATGCGTGTCCTATATATCAGTAGACGTTTTGATTCAGATACATTACGTTACATAGAGTGGCCTTAAAACGTAATTAATCTGATGTGTTCAACTATGCAATAATTAAAATTAAGCAATCTATTCCAAAACATCTAAATACCAAACGCCTGCTATCATAAATGGTGAATTATAAAAAGGGGACGTAACTCAGCACAACATACGATTGTTATTAAAACGTGTCTTTCTCTGTACTGTACCGTCGGAATGAAGGTTCAAACGAGCCTATATTCACGTTTCCCTACGGTTTGTGGGTTTTCTTAAACGTTTATGGAAGGACCGAAGATGTATATAATTCTATATACAGTACTTCTTCATTAGTGTTTTCGAAATTACACCACTATACCAAAGGAGAAAAGACTTTAGCGTCCGATGTTTTTGGAACTGTACCATACGCCTGCCATTTTTCGGAACTGTACTAGCTACCTGCCAATAAATAATGGAACTGTACCGTACTCCTGCCATTATTCAATACCCGGTCGTGTTTAAAAACCCACAATTATTTTAATAAAATGATCTGTGGGCTAAAATTTGGACTGTTTATTCAGGAAAGATTATATTTTATGGCAGTATGTCTGAAATCTCTTAAACTTGACTATTTACCGAGTACCAGGTCTCTAACTTTCTACAATCACATTTTTTAGCTTAATTTCAACATTTAACCCACCGTTACTCGCATAATATAGGTTCAAATTTCACGGGAATCAGGTGACATACACAACATTCCTTCCAAATTAAAATGGCTGATTCACTTTTCTAATAGTTTAAGGCCAACAAGTCATAAAACTAGATTTATTTACCCTTTTGAAACGTGTTTATTTACCCTTTTGAAACTGTGCCTACGGCTGCCGAACTGTGCCTACGGCTGCCGGTAATCGGGTGTGTATAAGTATTGGTTGAATTCCGACAAGCGGGTTTCTGAGAAAAAGTCATCAGAAGCATATAACGACGACGACAGACGACGGACGAAGAGTAATTCCAAAACATCACATTGAGCCTTCGGCTCAGGTGATCAAAAACACTGACATATGACAACGATTTTTGAATTTTAAAGTCCCGATGAGTTTCTTGCATTTGAGATTTACTAAAACATGGCAGAGAAGTAACTGATAATAGAGTATATTGTGCTAACAATACAAAAACTATTAATTGTTAACACGGGTCTTTTAAGAAAATTCATCTATACATAGTTGTTTTAACATATATACAAGTGCACATAAAATGCAAAACGGTTATAATTGTTACTACATTATTATCCACTTTTTATGCGACGGGCCTAATCCTTTGACAAAAAACTAATAATCTCAATTTCCTAGTGCAAATGTATTTCTAACAGCGATTTACAGTTACATATAGAAATTCTCTCTCACCCCCCCCCCCCCACCCCCCACCCCCAAATACAATAGACTCGAAATGTGTCTTTAAGGATTGCTTGTATGAAGAGCGATGCCTCGTATTTTTAGAGTATTTCAGGTGTATAATTTGGTATGAAGTGATTATTACTTTTTTAACAACGAAATGTCTTAACAAATATACGGGCCCATATTGTGTAGTTTGTATGGTAGTCAACCGGAAGCATTGATGTGAAAGCCCCCAGTCAGCTTCTTTTTAGATCACCTGAGCCGATCACTATTGGGATAACTCTTCGTCCGTCCGTTCGTCGTCGTCCGGCGTTAACTTTTGCTTCAAACGACTTCTCAGAAATCGCTTGGCCAATTTTGACCAAACTTCACAAGGATGATCCTTACTTGAATGCTTTTCTAATTTTTTAAAATTGGGTCAGCGCGACAACTAAGATGGCCGCCGTTACCATAAAAGATCGAAACCTTAAACAATATTCTTCTTAAGAACCGCTGGACAGATTGCGACATTTTTCCTTTTAAAATGATCGCCAACGCCTAAACTATCAAGTCTTTTTCAAATGACGTCCCCGGGGTCAAAATGGCCGTGCCCCGGGGTCCAAAGTTTGTATATGGAGATATTTCATGTTTTGGATAGACTTGTTGAGGGAAACACTTTAAAAAATCTTCTTTTCTGAATCTACAAGAGCCAGAGGTTTAATGTTTTTGCATTTACTATAAGCTTATGGTCCCTCTACCAAGTTTGTTCAATTGGTGATCCTGGGGGTCATTTTGGCCCCAACCCAAGGGTCACATATTTAACATAGACTTATATACGGAAAAACTTTAAAAAAAAAGAAATTCTCTGAAACTACGAGAGTCAGAGATTTAATAAATTGCATTTACTATAAAAAATATGGTATGTTTTACCAAGAGTGTTCAAATGGGAACCTTTTGGTCACATGCTATGACCAAGGTGTCACATGTTGTACATATACTTATATTATGAAAATCTTAAAAAAACTACTTGTACAAGAGCCAGAGGTTGAATTTTTTGCATTTAATATTAGCTTATGGTCCTCTTCCAAGTTTGATCAAATGGTGACCCTGGGTTCATATCTGTCCCCACCCCGGGGGACAAAGTTTTACCTTGAGTTATATAGGGAAAGTCTTTACAAATCTTCTTTTCAGAAACCCCTGGTCAATTTTGACCAAACTTCACATGGATGATCCTTAGGTGAATGGTTTTCAAATTTGTTAAAATTAGGTCAATGCAACATCCAAGATGGCCGCCTTAGAAAAAATATTTTAATACTTCTAAACACTGGGAAACTAGGGCCGTGGGTTCACTGGAGGTAAAATTTTGTTTAATTCTTCATTTTTATTATTATTTCCTGTTTGGTTGTTAACGAAAAAAATCCAACTATTTGTTGTAGCGGATTGTAATTATTTAAAGAGTAATACAGATTGTAAACAGTTGCTACCCGCTATGATTTGGCGCTATGCCGACTAAAACATTGAAATCGTTTTTCATAACGTTTTTCATCACTCCAAATTTTGTTGTAAACCATGTAATGTGTTCACTACGGCCAAGAAGCAACAGCAGCCAAGAAAGAGGACATTTTTCTTAGAACACACAATACAAATATAGGTCACTGCATTTAATATAACAGTTGCATGCTAATATCAGGAATATGTTGGTTTTCTCAAGGGCAGTAACTGTTCGTACTTAATACCTAATTCAATGTACGTGTTGTTTCCCTTTCATGTCTACGAAAAAATGTGTAGCTCGATTTCGTTGTAGACCCAAACAACTGCACTACTGTAAAACATACAACAACAATGTGAATTGCGTGTTGACAGAATGAATCGTACTTGTCAACTTTTGTCGGCGAATTGCATATTCTGCTGACTGCACCAGGCATGTCTGATAACATGACATTTGGAATAGTCGATATATGACCTTAGCTGTTGGTGCGACTATAACATCTAGTTCAATTCAATAGGATCGGGGACATCTGGATTGATGAAATAAGATTTTCAAAATGTTCAAAATATTACTGGCTGTTTATAGTTCAAATTATGAAGTTTCTATGTTATGTTCACAGTTGTTTTTTTGTACTGGTTATATTTCTAACGTATTTTGAGGTTCGACCTAATTATATCGGATAAGAAATCATGTGTGAATTGTAGGCTCACCAACAGAACTGTCAATAGCATGCACAGTCTGTCACCACGGTAAGGCTAAATAAAACAAGAGGTCAATGATCCTGAAGCTCTACTGATAGATTTTTGATAGCTAGGTCAACATTCCTGTGAAGATTCATGAAAATCCATCAAGTAGTTTCATAGGAGTAGTCGCTACAAGTTTTCATTATATAACTCTATGTAAACAAAGATGGTCGCTGGCGGCCATGTTTAATTTTGAATCAAAATAATTTTTGACAAGGATCAACATCATGTCATACTGATCATTTTAGAAAAAGTCCCATATCAATATCACTTATAGTTTTCAAGAAGTAGTCGCTAAAAACTTGTATTTTGAAAATCTATTTTTAGCCATGGCGGCCATCTTGAATTTCCGGCAAAGCTGAAATTTTGCTAGGATCAATAAGACATCATGTCCAACATTCCTGTCAAGTGTCATAAAAATCCGTTGAGTAGTTACAGAGGAGTAGTCGTTACAATTTTTTACTATATAACTCTATGTAAACAAAGATGGCCGCTGACAGCCATGTTTAACATCGAATCAAAACGATTTTTGACAAGGACCAAGATCAAGACATGCTGATCATTTTGGAAAAAGTCCCATATCAATATCACTTATAGTTTTCAAGAAGTTGTCGCTACAAACTTGTTTTTTGAAAATCTACTTTTAGCCGTGGCGGCCATCTTGAATTTCCGGCCGACCTGAAGTTTTGTTAGGATCAATTAGACATCAAGAGCAACAGTCGTGTGAAGTTTCATGAAAATCCATCAAGTAGTTTCAGAGGAGTAGTCGCTACAAGTTTTCATTATATAACTCTATGTAAACAAAGATGGCCGCTGGCAGCCATGTTTAACGTCGAATCAAAATAATTTTTGACAAGGATCAACATCATGTCATACTGATCATTTTAGGAAAAGACGCATATCAATATCACTTATAGTTTTCAAGAAGTAGGCGCTACAAACTTGTATTTTGAAAAAATATTTTTAGCTGTGGCAGCCATCTTGAATTTCCGGCCGACCTGAAATTTTGCTAGGATCAACTAGATATCAAGAGCAACATTCCTGTAAAGATTCATGAAAAGCCGCCAAGAAGTTTCAGAGGAGTAGTCGCTACAAATTTTACTATACAAACTCTATGTAAAGAAAGATGGCCACTGGCGCCCATGTTTAATGTCGAATCAAAATAATTTTCGACAAGGCTCAACATCATGTCATGCTGATCATTTTAGAAAAAGTCCCATATCAATATCTCTTACAGTTTTCAAGAAGTAGTCACTACAAATTTATTTATTTTAAATCTATTTTTAGCCGTTGCGGCCATCTTGAATTTCCGGCCAGCCTGAATTTTTTCTAGGATCAACTAGACATCAAGTGCAACATTCCTGTGAAGTTTCATGAACAGCCGTCAAGTAGTTTCAGAGAAGTAGTCGCTACAAGCTTTTACTATATAACTCTATGTAAACAAAAATGGCCACTGGCAGCCATGTTTAACGTCGAATCAAAATAATGTTCGACTAGGATCAACATCATGTCATGCTGATCATTTTAGAAAAATCCCATATGAATATCACTTATAGTTTTCAAGAAGTAGTCGCTACAAACTTATCTTTTAAAAATCTATTTTTAGCTGTGGCGGCCATCTTGAATTTCGGGCCGACCTGAACTTTTGCTTGGATCAATTAGACATCAAGAGCAACATTCCTGTAAAGTTTCATGAAAATCCGCAAAGTAGTTTCAGAGGAGTAGTCGCTACAAGTTTTTACTATATAACTCTATGTAAACAAAGATGGCCACTGGCAGCCATGTTTAACGTCGAATCAAAACGATTTTTGACAAGGACCAACATCATGTCATGCTGATCATTTTAGAAAACGTCCCATATCAATATTACTTATAGTTTTCAAGAAGTAGTCACTACAAACTTGCATTTTAAAAATTCATTTTTAGCTTTGGCGGCCATTTTGGATTTCACATCAACATGAATTTTTGCTAGAATCAACTAGACTTCATGGGCAACATTTCTGTAAAGTTTCATGAAGTAGGAGTAGTCGCTACAAATAAAAGTTTACGGACAGACGGACGGACGACGGACGCCACACGACGGCATAAGCTCTGCTGATCTCTGATCAGTCGAGCTAAAAATAGGTATGGTTCAGGTAACCCGACCGACCCTGTTTTAAAGGCCCGACCTTAAAACTTTTTATGCAAAAATTAAAAAAAAAAAAATATATATATATATATAAATTAAAAAAAAAATTGTGTTGATAATGCAAACAAATCGAACTCAAGGTATAGTAATTAACATATAAAGTTCATTATCAGAATTGAATTCATTATTGAGAAAAAAGAAAAGAAAAAAAAGCCTACCTATATACCCTATTTTTTTTGCCAATAATACCTGAACCACACCTATTTTTTGTTTGGCCTAAATGAACCTGTTTATAATAATACCACAGGGAGCAAAACATCCTACCTTTATCTATTTTTTATCTACACAAACCTGCGAATAGAAAGAAACGCGTACTACATTTTTCTTATTTTAATAAAAAAAAGTATGTGTCGATATCTTTTATTTTCTTTCAGTGGTCGTGTTTCTGATTTGTAGTATTATATAGACAAAGACACATAGACATATACATAATTTTATTGATTAAAACCATTAAAGTTTCTCGTCATATAAACAAATGCATGTCAATATAAATTCACGTGACAAATATAATACATTACTAGTTTATGAAACAATATATGTGAAACAAGAATATAAGTTGTCGCTATCTACATCTAGTTATTACAACAGCAACGGTACATGATAGTTGTATATGTGTTGTAATTCAATTGAAACTAGAAATTGTGTCCATAAAACACGGATACTCCGCTTTTGCGCTGTCAGTCATTTAAAAACGGACGAAAACTTGAATGTTAAGTAAGATCATTATGTTTCGTACAGACGTACGGAAGGACAGTCTGAGGGACGGGCAAGGGTAACACTATATGCCCACTCCACCTTCGCACCGGAGAATATTATTAAACTCGTATATTAAGAGTATATTATGTAAAGTAAGAATATTTTCTATTCTAGAATCCCTATACGAGATCATTTATACATTTCTGACCAACTTTCCCCCATACATATCACTGATGGGTTAGGTATGCATGTATATCTAACCCTAATCAAGGTCGTTGGGTAAGATATGCATGCATGTCTAACTTATGTTAGATATATATGGGAGTCAGATATGAAAAAATAAAAAAACGTGGAATTTGGAGATTCTAGAATAAAAAAATATTCTTACTTCAGATAATATAACGTTTATACAATCTCACTCCAATGTAAATTAAATATAATCGTTCATAAATTAAAAGACCTCTCAATGGTTGCAGTACAATTAGAAATTTCTCACTCCTATATTTAATTTGGTTTAAACACTTTGTATTCCAAAGGCAGTACACGCATGTTACATACAATAATACGTGGTTTAGAAATCAAAATGTCAATATAGATATTTTTCAATTGATTATATTTTTTTAGTTTAGGGAGTTCCTTAAATGTAGGAGTAGACGGGAAAGCCGGACAATATCCTAAAGTTGCTACTTGTTTACTGTGGAACGGTAAAATTCAATCTGATACATGATGGTACTTGAAGTAAGACCTTATTATGTACTTGTTTTCTGTGCAACGGTAAGCTTCAATCTGATACATGATGGTACTCACAGTAAGATCTTATTATGTACTTGTTTTCTGTGGAAAGGTAAACTCCAATCTGATACATGATGGTAGTTAAAGTAAGATCTTATTATGTACTTGTTTTCTGTGCAACGGTAAACTCCAATCTGATACATGATGGTACTTGAAGTAAGATTTTATTATGTACTTGTTTTCTGTGTAAAATATTAAACCTCTGGCTTTTGCAGTTTCAGAGAAGAAGATTTTGTAAGTTTTTCCCTATACATGTCTATGTAAAACATATGACCCTTGGGGTGGGGTCATATGTGACCCGAGGGTCACCATTTGAACAAACTTGGTAAAGGACCATAAGCTTATAGAAAATGCAAAATATTAAACCTCTGGCTCTTGCAGTTTCAGAGAAGAAGATTTTTTTCAGTTTTTCCCTATACAAGCATTTATGAAAAACTGTGACCCCCGGGGCGGGTCCAGATGTGACCCCAGGGTCACCATTTGAACAAAATTGGTAAAGGACCATAAGCTTATAGCAACAGCAAAATATTAAACCTCTGGCTCTTGCAGTTTTAGAGAAGAAGATTTTTTTAAGGTTTTCCCTATATATGTCTATGTAAAACATGTGACCCTAGGGGCGGGGCAAAATGTGACCCCAGGGTCACCATTTGAACAAACTTGGTAAAGGACCATAAGCTTATAATAAATGTAAAATATCAAACCTCTGGCTCTTGTAGTTTCCGAGAAGAAGATTTTTAAAAAAAAAATCCTATATTAGTATGTAAAACTGTGACCCTCGGGGCGGAGACAAATTTGACCCCATGGTCACTATTAGAACAAACTTAGTAGAGGACCATAAGCTGATGCTACATGTAATACATGAGAGCTCTGTGCCTTGTGGTTTCAGAGAAGAAGATTTTTTAAAGTTTTTTCCTATATGTCTATATGAAAAACATGCAAAACCTCAATATACAAACTTTGGACCCCGGGGCATGGCCATTTTTAACCCCGGGGACTTTATTTGAACAAACTTGATAGTCTAGGCGTTGGCGATCATTTTAAAAGAAAAACTGTTGAAATCTGTCCAGCGGTTCTGGAGAAGAAGATTTTTTAAGATTTCGATTATATATGGTAATGGCAGCCATCTTGGATGTAGCGCTGACCAAATTTTAACAAATCTAAAAAGCATTAATCTAAGGATTATCCATGTGAAGTTTGGTCAAAATTAGCCAAGCGGTTTCTGAGGAGAAGTCGTTTGAAGAAATGTTAATGGACGGACGACAGACGACGGACGACGGAAGACGGACAATACACTGTAATACTGTAATACTGTCTTCGAGGCCACTTATAAACCTTCGTTTCTTAGGCCCGTTTGGATTGTTTATATAATTTTCCGGTATTGTCGTTAAGAGTATTCTGACTTCCGGTTCCCTTTTGTCTTTTTAGGTTATATCGTCTTTTTGTTGTTGTTTTATTTCATTAGTTGTAAGGCCTAAATTTGGAAGAATGTTGCGCTCAATGTTTTTTAGCCTACTTTTCAATGAATTTATGGTGGGTGCCTCAATTACTGTGTTAGGTAGTTTGTTCCAGGAATCTACCACTCTATAACCAAAGGATTTCCTCCTAATATCAACTCTTGCTGGCCCTTGGCCAGTAGAGCTAAAAACGACGAATTCGTTATTGATTTACTTATATTGAGACTTTTGATTTAATTTTAATTGAATTGAATTGCGGTTTTAAGGCGCACCAACACATGAAAGGTTATATGACGCCTAACAGGAAAGAACATGCCAGGCTCATCCTCCATGTACATCGAGATAAAAGATGTAAAACGGGCCTAAAACCGTCTCACCCTGAACTGCAGAGCTGCTGCAAATTCTATTGCAGACACTCCACTTACGCTGGAGCCACGTTATTGTTTTTCTGCCACTGCTCTAGTGATATGAGCGAGATGCACCTGAAACAATGCAGCGGTCATGATGAAGACCTTTAATGAGCATGAACAAAAAATGATAAAATGAACATGAATTTGGTGTGGGGGTGAGGTTCTACCACTCTGCCTACCCCTCCAACGGATTTTTGATTTAAACTTCTCATTTGTACTTCGTAAGAAATACATATAGTCATAGTCATAGAAGCGCAAAATACATACAGTCATAGAAGCACGAAATACATATATTCATAGTCGTAGAAGATCGAAATACATATAACCATGGTCATAGAAGAGATAAATACATATAGTCATAGTCATAGAAGCGCCAAATACATATAATCATGTCAAAGAAGATCGAAATACATATAACCATAGTCATAGAAGTGCGAAATACATATAGTCATAGTCATAGAATATCGGAATAATATAGTCATAGTCATAGAAGTGCGAAATACATATAGTCATAGTCATTGAAGTGCGAAATATAATCATAGCCATAGACGTGCGAAATATGTATAGTCATAGAAGTGCGAAATACATATAGTCATAGAAGTGTGAAATGCATAGTCATAGTCATAGAAGTGCGAAATATATGTAGACATAGAAGTGCGAAATACATTTAGTCATAGACATGCATTTAGGAAAAATCGTAAATTTGGCATACAGCCGATACACAACAAAAGTTTTTACCTTATTATCACATAACGTCCCTTGTTATTAGTGTCGAACACCCATTTAATATTCTATTTTATCACATAACATGGCGTCTGGGTGTGCAGTAAAGCCATGACTTATTTCTCGTAATACACTGGTGTATTACAGATGCAAATGAGGACCGAATCACAGTGTTTGTATACGTTAAAACTGTTAATACCAATTGTTTTCATGGTAAATCATACGGTACGTTCAGACGCCTTAATTATTTATCATTATTTAAAATCTTACTTCATAAAATGAACGTTAGTTACGTTAAATTTGGTTTAGGGTGTCGCATTATTTGTAAGGCGAACGCAATTTCAACCGCGTAACGTAGCGACGTCGTGTAAACAACAAAACGACGTCATGATTTGCCTTACAAATTGCCGCCCTATCTAAGGAAAATTGACATCATTAAAGTGAAACTATCACGTCGTAGGTGTGTTATGTGATCAACAGAATCTTACATTCGTGACTGTGTGTTATTGACTTTAATAAACTCGTTGGATGAAAAAGATAGGATACTCGGCAAGAGCCTCGTATCCTATCATTTTATCCAACTTGTTTATTAAAATCAATAATACACAGTCACTCATGTAAGATCCTCTTTGTATGACACACGTGTAATACAACCTGGAACGATTTTGATTGGTTGATTTAAAACTGTAACACTACGCAAGTTTATTAACTGGAACTATTTTATCTATTACAAATTAACCCAGATCTGAGTCATAAACTTATTATTTGTGACAGCTGATAACAATAATGCACGTTATACAAAACATTGTTGTTGGTTTGTTAAAAAGTTGGCGTAAACTGCTATTTTATAAACACGAACTATTTTATACGCAACGTTATGTGTGAGACGCGACGTTAGGACGTCACATATTTTATGACGTTTTTGCGCTAAAAAGTAAGTGTGTCTGACGTCATGGATGTCCATCTGAATTAATTTTTACTAATTTGATTGCAATGTTATGTAATAAAAAGGATCTATATTAGTCATTTTTGACTGTTTTCCGCTATTGACGTCACAGGGGTGTAACAGTTCGACTGTTGCCCTCCTGACAATGAACTGTATCATGTGCGATCTGAATGAGCAAAGACATGAGCGATCTGAATGCGTGAAGAATTACCTCGTCGAGATAACACAATTAACATCGACTGAATGATTTCCGTATAATCTAACCCAGCAGTTATTATATTTTAAATAAGTTAATGTGTATTTTATGCGAAATGTTTTAGCTTTATTCGGCGATGTCATCAACACTTTACTGATGTCATGACTCAACGTCACATTAATTATGTTTTTGTTCGGAGTTAATATTTACAGGCCTTTAGCCTAAAATTTAATCGAGGCAAATACCTTTATATGGAGGTCCGGTGGGATACATATCGACGCAACGTCCATCCGCTTTGTTTTCTACATGCGATTTCCTGTGTTTTTAAAAGTGCATTTTCTGTTGAAAACACGACGGGTTTGTTTTTTCAATGATCGATTATTTTTCGATACTCAAGTTGTTTATATGTAAAGTATGTACAGTCCCAAAATTCTGCCTCGGTATGCCTCAGCGTTGCCACAGGCCTGATTTAGCGATTATGAAATATAATTAAAATCATTAAACGTTTATTTATTTTTTTCCTACTGGTTAGGGGTCTGTTTCCGTCCAAGCCCAGTTTCCGTCACCCTCATTTAAAAACTGTTTTTACACTGCAAATTAATTACACGAAGTTACTAATTGACAGACGTTTAGCACTGACGATTGAAAACAGAAGAAGAATAAGCGGAATGGATTTCTCTAAAAAGTGTGCTTACTTCCTTAGATGGCGTTGGGGATGCGTTCGCATACTGCTGCATAATAAACAATTACAGAAAATAACACTGTTATGCCGTCATATTTGTATCACACTTCGGCGGATTCAGTTAAACTATACCGTGTTAATATGTTTTAACCAAAGAGAGGCAACTCGTACAACCTGTATCTGATTTAAACAGAGTTACACTTTGTTATAGGGTAAAATCAACGTCATGGAAAATATTACATTGAAGTTACCAGACGCATTGTTATAGCGATCGAGGTGAAAAATGAAACAATGCAAACGTACAATTTTTACAATGAAATGGATGCATAGACATATAAACATGTTTTTCATTTTTAAAATGTTTCTGTATCATGATGACCTAGTTGAATCTATCACTCATTAAAAAACATGACGGAAACTGGGCTTGTAAATTAAATGATTTCTCAGTTTTAGTATATTTATAAAATGGTCACCTGCCACTTCGATAATTTATATAAAACAAAATTCTTTGATGTACAATTTGCAAGAAGGGGTAACTTAATAGAAAGTAGAGTAAACATTGTCAGGATACATAGATTTGTCTGAAAAAATAGTATGTTAACATAAGTGACGGAAAGTGGCCCCCGACCAGACGTACCTCAGTATAGCTAACTCAAATGAATCCCGATTTGCAATATATGATTATATAGAGAATTAGGTAATAAAACAGTTAGCGGCCTCGGGCAACAGTTTCCCAGGTCATCCCCGATAATTTCGGACAATAGTTTTTACTGTTCCCAAAACACCCATGAAATAACTGTATACTGCATTACAATTCACTAAAAATAAAAACAATATTGTCACCATATCGGGACAGATGGTGTCGTTAGTGTAGAACACATATACATGTACATCTTTTGTACAACTGACTATTTAACCATAAAGAAATTCACCTGCGAATATGGTTTACTAATTGAATAATTAGGACAAAACGATTGTGCAATATTGAACTTCCTACTTAATTACCATGCATCTCATATCTTTACATTACATCAGTGGAGATACTTGTTAAACCTTTTTTTATAAAAATGTCAATTGAACACAATCGGAATTACATAAGATAATTGCAAAACGATTAAGTGTATAACTTACACACATCTGATGTTATAAACATGTTTGAAGTGAGAAGTATTACAAACTCACAATGTGAATAACCACAATCACGCTGCAGTTATCAGTGCACCGGAGAACATTCCGGTACTACCGGTTTTAACGAGATTCCACTTATAACAGCCACCCACGTCAACCTTGTCCCCGCTGACGAGGTTCATGTTAATGGTAGCGGAGGCAGACTGATGGTCGGTACTGGAGGAGGTAGTACGTGTATATGCATACACAGTTTTTACTCCGTTGTGCCGTATGTTGCAGTAAAGATAACCTGACGTACTAGTGGATCTCACAAAAGTTAAGGAGAACATGTACAATCCCGGAACCGTGCAGGTAAATACTCCTGTTGTCGTATCATAGCCATCTCCCACATTACCAAGTACTGTGCTGAATGTCGGGACGTCGTCCACTAGATTACGTGTCGGCGAGTGCACCGAAAAGAACACGATTGGTGCTGAAACAAAAACAGATAATTATTGATATGTTTGTGATAACTAATGTTATATATTGTTAAAATATATATGGATATAAAATATATTGTCATAGTTAAAATGAAACTAGTTAAGCATGCTGCATTAAGCAACTGATAGCATATTGTTTGATATTCATTTCATTTCAATTATTGCCATTGACTTCTGTACATAAAACAGCACGTCGGTAAAAGTTAATTAGTATGCTCATGAACAAAATGGCTTTCTGTAGTATATACTCATGGACCAAATGGCTTTCTGTAGTATACTCATGGACAACATGCCTTTCTGTAGTATACTCATGGACCAAATGGCTTTCTGTAATATTAGATGAATGAGAGCGCAATGGACACTATTTACTATGCACAGTCTATTTCTTAATTGTAATTATAAGGACAGGAAATCTAGTTAAATAAGATACGTTTCATCACTGCACGTATTTTTTTTTTTAAAAATGTGTTTTGTGTGTGTTTTTTTTTTGTGTCTTTTAATAATTTTATTACCTTAACTGAATTATAAAGATAACAAAAGTATCTTCCAGAGGGAATACTGAATTATGTTTTCATGAATTCGAAGTTAGTTATTAAATTAATTTATTTATAGGCATGTTTATACTAAAATAAATAAATAGAGCGTCTTGCAAATACGCACAGATCGAACTAACACAACATTGGACAAATGCTTTATTAGACTGCAACAACGAACAGCCGTCTCTGTTATGGGTAAAAAAGGATAAAAATATCGGACAGGGAAAGCAGCATTCAAGGACGACAGTCAACCACAAAACACAAAAACAAACACGCAAATAGACAAACGAAAAGACAAAAGTAATAAAAAATCCAAACGACATCACAAACACAAAAGGTTGACAATAGGGCTACCGCCTTGGAACGGTCAGTGGCAAAGTAGGCCACTGGGGGTTTAAACCGGTTCTAGGGTGCACCAAACCTCACACTTACCCTACTGTCATCCCATTAAAACAGGAAAGTGTAAATAAAGAAATCCCCGCCATGATCTAATCTCTAACCAACAAGGCAGCATCAATAGGCAATATAAGTAAAACACAAATATGCTCGTGTAAATATAATACAAAAATGACTTTGCAGAAGCCAGAGCAGTAAGAGAATAAACCATTAAGGGCACGACAAGAAAGATCATGGACAAACATCAAACGCCACCGTCCAAATGGGCTTTAGGTAGGCGTCATCACAGGGTCCACAGCCTGTCCGGTCATCGTACAATTAAAGAGGAAAGCATAGTGGCGAACTGTAAAAGGGTCCACCACCAAGCATGCAGTACGTTGCAAAATGATAGGGTCATAACCTCTTTTGTTAAACTTTAAAAGTTATATTGCATTTCAATCTTATGCTTAAACCTGCATAGCCGGTAGAATCTACACACATCAGATAAAGGCAGGGCTTACCGTGAACAGCTGATAATACACTCAACTCAAACTATTAGTGATTAATAATGCTTGCCTCTAAACTGCATAGGTGCTGACCAGCATAGGGTATAAAGAATACCATAATCTCTGATATATTGTAATTAGACTATATTATCGGCATATTGTAAAGGATTAAAATAGCATAATAACACTAACTTATTCACATTATTGCAGATTGATCATAATGACCAGATCATTTTAAAATTAAGATAATTTGATAATTAAAACATTTAACTTTTATATAATAAAACATGAATAGAAATGTTAACCCTTAACCTGCTGAGCATGAATACAATGATTTATGCGGTTGGTGTGGACCAGATCAGCCTGTGAGTAACTCACATGCGTATACTCCTAGAAAAAACATGATTAGCCTTTTCTTTAATTCGTTCAAGGCCATCGCCTGCATTATGTGGTTCCATTTTTACAGATATAATATTAAATAATTTCCAAAGAATGTCTAATCATTATTACAATTACAGCAGTACGATTAATTAATTCAACAGAATAAAATGAATACATGTACATATCTGATGAAGCTTAGTATTGAAATAATCCTGCTTACATTAATTTATATAGTACCTGGTTATAACATTCCAGGAACCTGTTATGTTTATAAGTGATTAGTCAGATAACAATTTGTGATAGATAATTGGAGAACTAGATACAAGGCTATATTAATCTAATTCTTGCATTCCATACACATCTCATAAACAAGAGATTGCAAATTAATTACCTACATGGGACATCATACAGAACAGGCCAGCTATTCCAAGGATATAGTATTTCAGTGCAAAATTAGTCCACTATCAATGACAGTGGGTGGTTTCAGTGATGTTTAAACTAAAATCATGACTGATAATTACTTTGGAACTTACCAATAATTTATGTAAGGATATACAACTAAAACAAATAATAGTTTTATTTAATTCGATGTTCATATTTGTTATGTATATTAGTAAGGCATGATCACCTTCCCTCTCCCCACTTAAATAATTGAACAAACTCAGGTCAAGACCTGTTTACATTTCCCTCCAGAAAGTGAGTACACTTTTAGTGATGGCTGAAAAACGAAAAATAACGTTGAATGTCACCAGAGAACAACTGGATACTTTATTTCATTTTTTTGAATATAACAATTGGAATTTTGACGAATCTTTAGTAAAATCAAACTGGTCAGCTGATATGCACGAAATTGATGAGAATGAAAGACTGCTGACAGAAGAAGGCCAATTAATCTCTGTAGGTGCCACAGATCCATGTGGAGGAAATGATGCTAATGATGATTATAATGATGAGAATGATGATAGTGATGATAATGCAAGACAAGCTATAGCAATTGGCGGATACGAAGGAAATAGTGATGATGATGAGGACAATAATGACAACAACAGACAAGCTGCCAACTAAAATGACGATCAGAGATGTGGACACTGTTTTATTGCACCATGTATTACCACCCAACGTCAAACTTGGCTTGGTAATGGTGCAAACCCACACCCTAGAAATAGCAGTATCCGGAAAGTGAAACACAGGAAGTTTTGGAATATGATGTCCAATGCTGGAGCCTGGTATCTCCCAGAATATATAACAAAAAAGCAAAGACTCCTAAATAGAGGGATCATGATGATAATGTTTGGACTCTTAGGGAGATTATGCCTTCATGTGTTCTAGGTGGAACTAGATAATATTTGAATGTTTTACGACACCTAGCAATCGACTGTCATGACTAATTTACAGATCCTTAATTAATTATATATTCTTAGAAAAGTGTCTAATTATATTCTAAATAAACAATATCTGACATTTGTATTTACTATCAGTTGTATTCACAAACAGGAATAAAGTTTAAATTGGAAGTATACTGCTTTTATAAAGGTAAGAACAACATTCACTACACAATTTTGACAAATATCCCACTGCAGTAAAGTGTGCCTACTCACAGGAGTATATATACACTATGCTTGTTGAGAAGGTTGTTTACATCACATGACTTGGGTCAAAGGTTGTTTCAATTTGAAAATTTGATGGATTTTGGACATTTCAAAGTATTATCTCTCATTTATTCCATGACACTTCTTAACAAGAGGTCAATGACCTTGAAGCTCTACTGATTGATTTTGATTTCAGGAAGTAGTGACTACAAACTTGATTTTTGAAAATCTATTTTTAGCCGTGGCGGCCATCTTGAATTTCCGGCCGACCTGAAATTTTGCTAGGATCAATTAGACATCAAGAGCAACATTTCTGTGAAGTTTCATGAAAATCCGTCAAGTACTTTCAGAGGAGTAGTCGCTACAAGTTTTCATTATATAACTCTATGTAAACAAAGATGGCCACTGGCAGCCATGTTTAACGTCGAATCAAAATAATGTTCAACTCGGATAACCATCATGTCATGCTGATCATTTTAGAAAAAGTCCCATATCAATATCTCTTAAAGTTTTCAAGAAGTCGTCGCTACAATCTTATTTTTTTAAAATCTATTTTTAGCCGTGGTGGCCATCTTGATTTTCCAGCCGACCTGAAATTTTGCTAAGATCAATAAGACATCAAGAGCAACATTCCTGTGCAGTTTTATGAAAATCCGTAAAGTAGTTTCAGAGGAGTAGTCGCTACAAGTTTTCATTATATAACTCTATGTAAACAAAGATGGCCACTGGCAGCCATGTTAAACGTCGAATCAAAACGATTTTCGACAAGGACCAACATCATGTCATGCTGATCATTTTAGAAAAAGTCCCATGTCAATATCACTTATAGTTTTCAAGAAGTAGTCGCTACAAACTTGTATTTTGAAAATCTATTTTTAGCCATGGTGGCCATCTTGAATTTCCGGCCAACCTGAAATTTTGCTAGGATCAATTAGACATCAAGAGCAACATTTCTGTGAAGTTTCATGAAAATCCGTCAAGTAGTTTCAGAGGAGAAGTCGCTACAAGTTTTCATTATATAACTCTATGTAAACAAAGATGGCCACTGGCAGCCATGTTTAATGTCGAATCAAAATAATGTTCGACTCGGATAACCATCATGTCATGCTGATCATTTTAGAAAAAGTCCCATATCAATATCACTTATAATTTTCAAGAAGTAGTCGCTACAAACTTATTTTTTAAAAATCTATTTTTAACTGTGGCAGCCATCTTGAATTTCTGGCCGATCTGAAATTTTGCTAGGATCAATTAGACATTAAGAGCAACATTCCTGTAAAGTTTCATGAAAATCCGCCAAGTAGTTTCAGAGGAGTAGTCGCTACAAGTTTTTACTATATAACTCTATGTAAACAAAGATGGCCGCTGGCAGCCACGTTTAACGTCGAATCAAAACGATTTTTGATAAGGACCAACATCATGTCATGCTGATCATTTTAGAAAAAGTCCCATATCAATATCACTTATAGTTTTCAAGAAGTAGTCGCTACAAACTTGTATTTTGAAAATTTATTTTTAGCCGTGGCGACCATCTTGAATTTCCGGCCGACCTGAAATTTTGCTAGGATCATTTAGACATCAAGAGCAACATTCCTGTGAAGTTTCATGAAAATCCGTCAAGTAGTTTCAGAGGAGTAGTCGCTACAAGTTTTCATTATATAACTCTATGTAAACAAAGATGGCCGCTGGCAGCCATGTTTAACGTCAAATCAAAACGATTTTCGACAAGGACCAACATCAAGTCATGCTGATCATTTTAGAAAACGTCCCATATCAATATCACTTATAGTTTTCAAGAAGTAGTCGCTACAAACTTGAATTTAAAAAATCTATTTTTAGCTTTGGCGGCCATCTTGGATTTCACATCAATATGAATTTTTGCTAGGATCAACTAGACTTCATGGGCAACATTTCTGTAAAGTTTAATGAATATCCATCCAGTAGTTTCAGAGGAGTAGTCGCTACAAATAAAAGTTAACGGACGGACGGACAGACGGACAGACAGACGGACGGACAGACGGACGACGGACGCCGCACCACGGCATAAGCTCTGCTGATCTCTGATCAGTAGAGCTAAAAATGAATAATTATTTGTGTAGTTTATATGTTTCCCTACAGTTGTGCATTTTTTAAATAAAAAACACAACCTAAAAATATGGTTTTGTAGAAAAAAATCTCTGAATTCAACAATGTGCCAAAAAACTGTCACCATTTGAAAATAGGCTCCTCCCCTTCCCTTATATTGTGTCGCCATAGAGTTTGGGTACTCAAAATATGTAAGTTATATAAATACCTCGTCGTCAGTGGGTTTATAAAGTGTTGTAAACTTTGCCTGTTGATGACGGGATAGGGACTAATGAAAAAGTTATCGTTCTCGGCAGATAGCATTATTTCTTGATGAGTATGATTGAGTGCACAGTCTATAATGGTTTCATTTAGAAATAATACATTAAGTGTTTCCACTCATTACAAATAATATGTGCTTAATCATATATTACTCTACATATGTGCAGGTAAATTGAATTGAGCATGAATTAAGGATGTGGCAATACCAGCTCCATCTATAGAACAGCAAAATATGCAGTAACACTAGTGTCATTGCAGGGGGATAAATTGGAAAATACCAAATTTGACATGAAAGATGACTAGATTAGGTACCTCCGAAATTAAAATAGGACATTGCAATAAATAGATTTCGCGGCATCACCTATATATGATCTATGGAATAGTTGTCCATTATTGTGTATGAATAAAATAATTCCTTAAAATTATAAATTATAAATCCATTTTCATAATTTTGTAAAGTTTAGTCTTTTTGTTACTTAAATATTTGTAAAATTATAATGTAAACCTTAATATAAATAAAGCTGTTGAATTTATATGCTTTGTCAGTTTTTTTAACTATGACCTGTAGTGGTCAACCGATTTAAGAATTTTGAGACAATACCCGATACTATTTTTTTCCCAGATAAAATAGAATCTTGTTCTGTCTGGTTAGAGTAAAACGCGAATATATCTTTCTGCTTATTTTCTCTCAATTTCAACTTTTTGAATAGTTTAACCTTATATATATTGTCTACTTTTTATACCAAAAATACAGTTACAATGCTATAATAACTAGTAGTGAATATTAAAAGTTATCTCACCTGGATCCAGATATACGTTTTTACTAATGCCAGCAGAAACTGACGAATGGAAGAAATCGAATCTTACCTTTATATGCTAGCAGTGTTTTATTCATTGCCGTTTGGTACTCAATCATGTCTTGCGACATTCGAATTACTTGTTGATGGGCGTTTGTTATTGTATTACTTATGTCTTCCTTTTGTTTCTCTTGAAATGCGATAAGTCTGTTCTCTCGCTGTACTTCGGCCTCATTGAGTTCCAATATTTTGTCCTTCAGATTTTCTTCCCTTGCCTTTTGGCTCTGATTTCTCCATTCTTCGGCATCTTTCAACACCTTCATTGTTTCCTTTATATTTTGCTCCATCGAATTCCATTTTTCATTGAATATTGTCCACTGGAATTCCATTCTTATTAATTTCCCCAAAGTCTTCTCTTCATATTCATACTTTGAACACCTTGGACAATGCGGTTCTGCTTCGCTGCTCGCCTCGGTCACGTGTATGACGATTAGCAATATGAGTGCATGTAAATATTGAGATGCCATTGTGAAAAATATCAGTCTTGTTTTAGATGTAATATTGCTGGACAGGGTTAAACAACTCTACTGTTTGGAAAGCGTATTCTGGGTTGAACTGTGCGTCCCACACACGTACCAGCTTTATATACTACCGGTACGGCGCGTATGTTGCCACAAAAGCAGACTTTGCATGTTGTTTACGTGTTCATGAGTAATGTGCACATTCCACAGAAGTAGAACGGTCTATATACATAAAGTAGTCCGGAAACAGGAGCCAAACAGTTTTTGTGTATTTGTGCATGCACAGTAGTTCTACTTTACGTACAGTGTTGTTTATTTCGCGCGCACAAAAGCATGTGCAGATTTAGAAACTCATTTACAAATTGTGTCATTATATATTCACCAAAACCAACGATCCAAGTTGAGATGACGATATCGTGACTAAGAGTGAGGTTTGGCGCTCCCTAGAACATGGTTTAAACCACAGGCGGTATTTTTTTTTTTTTTTTTTTTTTTTTTTTTTCTGCTTTTGACCATGCAACGCGGTAGCCCTGTTGTCAACTCTTCAGTTTGAGGTGCATCATCCTTTCCTACTATTCATAATGTTATTGTTTGTAGTGTTTAATGCGTGTATTTGGTTGAAATAATGAACAGTTTAGCTTAGTGTAACGAAACTAAAGGAGAGTACCAGTTTAAGTAGGATGTATAACATATATTAAGGCATAATCAAATGTTAATTCATTTATTTATGTCGTATATTAAAGCAATTAGCATGCATACACGTACTATATCTATCAGATGTAAAAAGATAATAAATAGAATACATGCCGTACCGTATCTACTAGCAAACATCGTGTGTGTAACAGTTATCATAAATAAATATGTAATACTATTAAATCAACCTTATTAAATAAATTTTAGACCTGGGGTGAATTATAAGAAATTAATTAAGTTACATTATATATTTATATTAACGGTGTGAAATATTCCATATTTATATTAGTTTCGTTACATTAAGCTCAACTTTTCATTACAACTTTCGGTATTCTCCATACCCCGCAACTGCTATTTCGGTTATGTTGCGGAATGTACGGTACGGTACGCTTTTACCCCCAACCTAAAGAATGGCATGTATCGATATGTGTATAGCTTGAAATATAAATACAGTTGTTTTAATGAACCCAAAGGAATAAAACAAGTTGTTGTGCTAACAAAGGCAATGAGCAAAAAATGAGTAAGAAGTTCGGTTAATATATCGCAAAAATCCTGCAATCCGATCAGTTGACGTTTGAACTTATAATAGTGCATAAACTGTTTCAAATCAGTCAAAGTCATATGGTGTTAAACATTTAACAAGGACGTCAACTGCTTTTATTTTAATTCGTCTGTCACTAGAACAATAAAACAGCACAACTTAATAACGGGTCAACCTGTATTAAAATATTTGCCTTTGCGATGGTCGCTATTCTAACTAACGTGTTGCCGTCTAAAAACACAATTTGCGAGCATTAAACGAATGAATATATTCAAAAGTTCAATACAGTTTACAGTTAACCATATTGACTTGTATTCAAGCTGATAATGTCGTTTTATTCCAGGTGGCACAGAGGTTTTGTGTTCACCAGACTGATCATAGAAAAATATCTCAAATAAATACATAAGATAAGCTAAATATACATGCAATATCTTAGTTGCAGTTGAACTATTGTGCACCCATTTAAGACGTATTTCCTCTATTAAAAACAAACGTCCCCATGAAAACAAGGAGGTGTATAGCATGGTATAGCTATAATTAAATCAACAAAGAAGACGGTAACCAACAAGTAATCTCATTGCAAAAGTACACTTCCAGAAAATAGCTCGAACCTTGTTCAACTAAACCTTCGCCGATTAACCGCATTTAAGAGAGTGTAAGCTGCAAGTTGGTTCTCCTAAAACAATATCCATGCACAATTGTTCTACTTTGCATACGGTGTTATTTACCTAGAGCACAAAAAAACATTCAGTTAGAAATATCAGTTGGCAACATTTACTGATTCCAGGCATTGGACTGCAGGTATTTGAGTGTGTACACTCGATGATATATATTGTGAGAATATGTATATATATATTGTTAGCATCAATTTGTCATTTGGTGTGACAACATGGTAAGAACGGCCTTTTTGTCTCCGACCGATCCAAGGCAGTACAATTTTTGTCAACCGTTTTATGTGCGTGGTGCCTATACTTTTATGTGCGTGGCGCCTCATACTTCTATGTGCGTGGTGTCTCATACCTTTATGTGCCTGGTGTCTCCTACTTTTATGTGCGTGCTGCCTAATACTTTTATGTGCTTGGTGCCTCATACCTTTATGTGCGTGGTGCCTCATACTTTTATGTGCGTGCTGCCTTATACTTTTATGTGCGTGCTGCCTCATACGTTTATGTGCGTGATGCTTCATACTTTTATGTGCGTGGTGCCTCATAACTGTATAATTTTATGTGCGTGGTGCCTCATACATTTATGTGCGTGGCGCCTCATACTTTTATGTGCGTGAGTCATACTTTTATGTGCGTGGTGCCTCATACTTTTATGTGCGTGGTGCATAATATTTTTATGTGCGTGGTGCCTCATACTTTTATGTGCTTGCGCCTCATATTTGTATGTGTGTGGCGCCACTTTTATGTGCATAGTGCCTCAAACATTTATGTACTGGTGCCTCATACATTGCTACTATTTCTTGGTTGACTGCGTTCTGTGAATGCTACATTTCCGATTTAATATATACATACACCAAAACACACCTAATAAATAAAAAAGTGTGACTATTAAATATGTGACGTTAAACGGTCAAAAGTGACGTCATTAATTTGCATTTCAATTAGTTTGCCAGCAAAACTGTAAAGAACAACGGACTTACGTTAGAAACGTTAAAAAAAAAAAAACATAAATAAAAAAATCAAAAAAAAAAAAAAAAAAAATCTATAAAAAAAAAATCATGTTAACAACATCTAAAACTGCATTTTTGGCTAATTCAGGGGCCATAACTCTGGTGTTACTCGTCCAATCTGGCCCATTATCGAACTACTCATCCGAGATCTTATGGTCATATACAATCTGTACACGTTTGGTTAAGATTTCTCAAGAAATGTGGCCTCTATCGTGTAAACAAGATAATTCAGGGGCCATAACTCTTATGGTCATATATAATCTATGGAAGTTTGGTTAAGATGGCCTCTATCATGTAAACAAGATGAACAACTGCAGTGTTTGCTAATACAAGGGCGATAACTCTGGTGTTACTAGTCCGATTTGGCCAATTTTTCAACCTTATCCGAGATCTTATGGTCATATGCAATCTGCACAAGTTTGGTTAAGATTGCTCAAAAGATGTGGCCTCTATCATGTAAACAAGATGGAAACTGTATTTTTTGATAATTCAGGTGCCATAACTCTGGTGTTACTGGTCCGATCTGGCCCATTATCGAACTCGTCTGATATCTAATGATCATATATAATCTGTGCAAGTTTGGTTGATTGCTCAAGAAATGTGGCCTCTATCATGTAAACAAGATGAAAAACTGATTTTTTTGATCATTCAGGGGCCATAACTCTGGTGTTACTGGTCCATTATGGATGGTGTTACTGGTCCATTATGGAGATCATCCGAGATCTTTTGGTCATATACAATCTGTACAAGATTGGTTAAGATTGCTCAAGAAATGTGGCCTTTATCGTGTAAACAAGATAAAAAAAACTGCGTTTTTCGCTAATTTAGGGGCCATAACTCTGGTGTTACTAGTCCGATCTGGTCCATTATCGAACTCATCCGAGATCTGATGGTCATATACAATCTGTTTAAGCTTGGTTAAGATTGCTCAAGAAATATTGCCTCTATCGTGTAAACAAGATATAAACAAATGCATTTTTTGCTAATTCAGGGGCCATAACTCTGATGTTACTGGTCCGATATGGCCCATTATCAAACTCGTCCGAGATCTTATGGTCATTTATAATCAGTGCAATTTTGGTTAAGATTGCTCAAGAAATGTGGCCTCTATCATGTTAACAATATGAACAAATGCATTTTATGCTAATTCAGGGGTCATAACTCTGGTGTTACTGGTCCGATCAAACTCGTCCAAAATATTATGGTCATTTGCAACCTGTGCAAGTTTGGTTAAGATTGCTCAAGAGATGTGGCCTCTACCATGTAAACAAGATGAAAAACTGTATTTTTTGATAATTCAGGGGCCATAACTCTGGTGTTACTGGTCCGATCTGGCCCATTATCGAACTCGTCCGAGTTTTTATGGTCATATATAATCTGTGCAAGTTTGGTTAAGATTGCTCAAGAAAAGTGGCCTCTAAACATGATGAACAACTGCAGTGTTTGCTAATTCATGGGCCATAACTCTGGTGTAACTGATCAGAATAGGTCCAGTATCGGCCTTCTCCGAGATCGTACGGTCATATGCAATCTGTGCAAGTTCGGTTAAGATTGCTCAAGAAATGTGACCTCTATCGTGTAAACAAGATGAAAAACTGTATTTTTGCTAATTCAGGGCCCATAACTCCGGTGTCAGTTGTCCGATCTGGTCCATTATCGAACTCGTCCGAGATCTTATGGTCACATAAAATTTGTGCAAGTTTGGTTAAGATTGCTCAAGAAATGTGTCCTCCATCGTGTAAACAAGATAAATGTTGACGACGGACGCCGGACGCCGGACGAAGAGTGGCCACAATAGCTCACCTTTGAGCACTAAAAAAAAGTGAATATAGTTAACTCTAAACTCTTGTATTCAACATGATAACGTTCTTTATCATAGGTGACACGTGTTTGTTGTACTCAGCCAGATGATCAAACTCAAAAAGACAAGAAGAATATATAGCATTACATAGTTATAATCAAAACTCAGAAGGGCAACAGCCAACTAATATAGTTGCAAAAATTACATTTCTAGAAAATAATTCGTGACGTGTTCGTCACAATCTTCACCAACCGCATTGTCAGAGTGCAAGTCGCGTGTTGTTTCTTCTAAAACAAAAACAAGGTCAGGGATAAACGAAATATCCACATGGTATGCATTCGCTACTTTAATAACCTTGCCGGTTGTGTTTTTTCGGAAAACATAACAATCGACATTATATTCAAACTCCTCGCAGTGATTACTTCCCCTTTCTGTTAGAGTAATCATTGCCACCACACACATTTATAGCTGAAATCCAGCTAAGTTTAATTTTTTGGTTAAATATTTTTAGGCCAATATTTCAACTTGCTTTGTTCATAATATAGGAAAATAGTGTGAACAAGAAATCCGTGGATTCACATGTCTCGCCTAATGGGGGCTGGGCTTAAAAATAAAAAGGTCAATTAGGCTTAAATGAAAGTTTGTAAACATTTTAGTAACTAACAAGAGGTCAATGACCTTGAAGCTCTACTGATAGATTTTGATAGCTAGATCAGCATTCCTGTGACGTTTCATAAAAATCTCTCAAGTAGCTTCAGAGGAGTAGTCGCTACAAGTTGAAGTTTTTACTATATAACTCTAGGTAAACAAAAATGGCCACTGGCAGCCGTGTTTAATGTCGAATCAAAATAGTTTTCGACAAGGATCAACATATTGTCATGCTGATCATTTCATAAAAAGTCCCATATCAATATCACTTACAGTTTTCAAGAAGTAGTCGCTACAAACTTGTTTTTAAAAATCTATGTTTTAGCCTCGGTGGTCATCTTGAATTTCCGGCCGACCTGAAATTGTGCTAGTATCAACTAGACATCAAGAGCAACATTCCTGTGAAGTTTCATGAAAATCCTTCAAGAATTTTCAGAGGAGTAGTCGCTACAAATTTTTACTAAACAAACTCTATGTAAACAAAGATGGCCACTGGCGCCCATGTTTAATGTCAAGTCAAAATAATTTTCGACAAGGATCAACATCATGTCATGCTGATCATTTTAGAAAAAGTCCCATATAAATATCACTTATAGTTTTCAAGAAGTAGTCGCTACAAACTTGTATTTTAAAAATCTATTTTAGCTTTGGTGGCCATCTTGGATTTCACATCAACATGAATTTTTGCTAGGATCAATTAGACTTTATGGGCAACCTTTCTGTTAAGTTTCATGAATATCCATCTAGCAGTTTCAGCGGAGTAGTCGCTACAAATAAAAGTTTACGGACAGACGGAAGACGGACGCCGCACCACGGCATAAGCTCTGCTGATCTCTGATCAGTCGAGCTAAAACAATCGATTTTGCCGTTTGCTGAGATGACATTTAAGTGCATTTGTTAAAAAACAAAATGCCATTCTATTAAAAACAAGAGGCCCAAGAGGGCCTGTGGATGCTCTACTGACTAAAACGGCTCTTATATCAAGGGTTGTCGACATAAAATTCCCATGCTGTGTCTAGTATGGTATGGGCATTCTTAATTTGTCCCACTATCTTCTATGAATGAAATTTCATAAAAATGGGGTGGGGGGTGGGGGGGGGGTTATATTAACATTCTAAACAAATATGGTCAAGATCATATACAAAATGAAGTAACTACAGATTTAACAAAGGAAAATACAATATAGCATTTTACAAGGGCCATAACCTGTCGTTACTAACTAGATCTAGCTGGTTTTCGAACTTGTCCAAAATGTCATTGATATACCATTCTTTGCACAACTAGACATCATACTGAGGCTTCCTGCCAAGTTTCGTCGAAATCCAACAAGGCGTTTAGGAGGAGTAGCGCCGACAAGAAATTTAAAAAAAAATGTCAAGGGGCCGTAACTCAATCAAAAATAAACGAACTGGAAAAAAAAAGCAATAGGCACAGCAATGCTTCCTGCTAACACGGAGTTAACACCAAAAAAAATTTACTACAAACAAATTATGATATAAGAAAGAAAGAAACAAAATTACTAAACAATAAATAATAAAAAAAAATTAAAAAAAGATGTATATCTATTTTAAAAAAAACAACATATATATATATATATACTAATATTAAAAAAAAGGCAAAGTTTGGTAAAGATCAGATGAAAAATGAAAGCCCTATCGTATTAACGAGGCAAAATATAGCATTTTTAACTAAATCAAGGGCCATTTATTGGTCCGATCTGGCTGGTTTTCGAACTTATGCGAGCTTTCATTGATATTAACAATCAGGTAAAGTTTGGTAAAGATCGGATGAAAAAAGAAGGCCTTTGGCCAGTAGAGCTAAAAATCATCAGCTCCAAAAAGTAGGTCAAGGTCATAGATGAAATCCAGGCATCCAAAAAAAAGATGCACTACCGAAGACACAACTATGTAGAATATGTTTTCTTTCAAAGATTAAGCTATAAATTAGGTTGAAACATCTAGTGCATAATTCTAGTTCATGAGAAAGTGATGTAAATTTAACAATTAAAGTTATCTGCTCTTTGCTTGGATGGTCAAGTTCACATCCACATTTGCTTTGTCACGTTGCATTGTACCACTCAAGATACAACTATAAGCAAAGTTTGAAAGCACTTTGTGCATACAGTTTGTGAAAAAGTGACCTAAACGCCAAAGTTGAAGGTAAAAATTATAAGGTTATCTGCCCTTGCTTGGAGGGTCAAGGTCACTTCCACATTTGCTTTGTCACGTTGCGATGTACCACCCAAGATACAACTATAAGCGAAGTTTTAAAGGTCTAGTGCATACAGTTTGTGAAAAAGTGACCTAAACGCAAAAGTTGAACCTAAAAATTATTAAGTTATCTGCTCTTTGCTTTGAGGGTCAAGGTCACTTCCACATTTGCTTTGTCACGTTGCGATGTACCACCCATGATACAACTATAAGCAAAGTTTGAAAGGTCTAGTGCATACAGTTTGTGAGAAAATGATATAAATGTAAAACTTGAATGTTGACGCCGATGCCGCCGGAAAAGCAACACCTATGTCTCTTTTTTTCTTCGAAAAGGCGAGACAAAAACGGTATCTGGGTACAAAAATAATTTATATATTTTTTATATAATTTTTTTTTTAGCGAACACGCACAGCGGTTACAAGCTGTGCGTAAATTTAATAAAGAGATTATTCCAAAGCCAAAACCAGGTTGCATGTTTTCAAGATCTTTTCATTGCCTGTTGGTTACGGCAAGAGTTTGCTGTAGGTCATACTACACCAATTCATTTTTGCATAGGCCTACCTTATAGCTCAAAGCTTTGTACTGAGTTCCCTAATATAGGAAGCTATACTTTTTATGCCACCGAAAAAATTTCGAGGGCATATAGTAATCGCATCGTCCGTCTGTCCGTCCGGATTCTGTCCGTCCAGATTCTGTCCGTCTGTCATTCCGAAGTCCTTGTCCGGA
The DNA here is from genome assembly GCA_037043455.1 of Cyrtodaria siliqua. Classification (NCBI taxonomy): domain Eukaryota; kingdom Metazoa; phylum Mollusca; class Bivalvia; order Adapedonta; family Hiatellidae; genus Cyrtodaria; species Cyrtodaria siliqua. The sequence continues at coordinate 62,596 of JAWPHD010005372.1, read as the reverse complement.
CCGTAACTTCACAACCCCTGCAGGGATTTTTAAATAACTTGGCACAAGTGATCACCATAACAAGACGATGTGTCCCCCGTAAAACCCAGGTCCGTACCTTAAAGGTCAAGGTCACACTTGAAGTTCATAGGTCAAAAACAGGTACGCAATTTTGTGTCCGGACCGTAACGTCACAACCCCTACAAGATGTGTTGCGCGCAAAACCCAGGTCTTCAAGGTCAAGGTCACACTTGGAGGTCAAAAGTCAAATTGTGTCCGGTCAATAACTCTGGCATTCATGAACGGATTTTCAAATAACTTGGCACAAGTGATCACCACAACAAGACGATGTGTCGCGCACAAAATACAGGTCGTGGCCCCAAGGTCAAGGTCACATTAAGAGGTCACAGGTCATATTGTGTCCGATCAATAACTTTTGCATGGTCACACTTGAAGTTCATAGGTCAAAAACAGGTATGCAATTTCGTGTCCGGACCGTAACGTCACAACCCCTGCAGGGATTTTTAAATAACTTGGCACAAGTGATCCCATAACAAGATGATGTGTCGCGCGCAAAACCCAGATCCGTACCTCAAAGGTCAAGGTTACACTTGAAGTTTATAGATCAAAAACAGGTACGTAATTTCGTGTCCGGACCGTAACGTCACAACCCCTGCAGGGATTTTTAAATTACTTGGCACAAGTGATCAACATAACAAGACGATGTGAGGCGCGCAAAACCCGGGTCCGTACCTCAAAGGTCAAGGTCACACTTGCAATTCATAGGTCAAAAACAGGTATGCAATTTCGTGTCCGGATCGTAACGTCACAACCCCTGCAGGAATTTTTAAATAACTTGGCACAAGTGATCACCATAACAAGATGATGTGTCGCGCGCAGAACCCAGATCCGTACCTCAAAGGTCAAGGTTACACTTGAAGTTTATAGGTCAAAAACAGGTACGCAATTTCGTGATCGGACCGTAACGTCACAACCCTGCAGGGATTTTTAAATAACTTGGCACAAGTGATCACCATAACAAGATGATGTGTTGCGCGCAAAACCCAGGTCTTCAATGTCAAGGTCACACTTGGAGGTCAAAAGTCAAATTGTGTCCGGTCAATAACTCTGGCATTCATGAACGGATTTTCAAATAACTTGGCACAAGTGATCACCACAACAAGACGATGTGTTGCGCACAAAATACAGGTCGTGGCCCCAAGGTCAAGGTCACATTTAGAGGTCAAATGTCAAATTGTGTCCGATCAATAACTTTTGCATGCCTGGACGGATTTTCAAATAACTTGGCACAAGTGCTCACCACAACCAAATGAGGTGTCGTGCACAAATCCAGGTCCATGGCTCCAAGGTCAAGGTCATACTTAAAGGTCAAAGGGCACTTTGGAGGCATTTATCACTTACAGTGATATTTCTTGTTATTATTTGTTTTGAAAGACCTATCATAGTTTTATCAAAAAAACATACATAAGCCATACGTAGAGTATGTTTTGAAAAAGCTGTTTGGGTCGGATGGTGCTGACTACTTGCATGTAGAAACATGAGGAAAATGTGAAATGTACTTCTTTGATTATGCAACACATTATGAATACATTGCACAAATGTATGATTTAACCTTTATAAGTACTCTTTAAAAGTTAAATTTTAACTTTTTAGCAAGATATTTTGGTTTGTTTACCTTGTCAACCAATCAAAATTAAGTGATTCTGTGTAATAGCTCTGAATTTTACCCTGAAACTTTTTCCCTCCCCGCTGATTGGTTGATAATTGGTGTAGTCTGATCTAAACCGAGCATTACCTAGTGTATCGCCATTTTTTGTAATCACATGGCCTCAGCTATCGTCACGTGATTTGTATGGTGGCAGCGATTAGTGGCATTTTTTCCGAAAGGACAGGCCTAATGTCGCCCTGTACCGGTCCATTCGATTAGCAGTAGCATACTAAACATGCAATATAATTATAGCGGAAATACCCATTGTGCGTTTCTTTTTTCGTTTCAGTATATCTTAAAATAATATCAAATATAGATAAGTAAACTTACATACGTTGCTGCGTGTTTGTTATAGATAATGAAACGTTAGTAAAGTTATTCGTCTAACATAAAAAATGATTTACCCATCTAATAATGGTTAGTTTCGTGCTAGATAAACCTATACGGGGTATTATACACTGGCATTATATCACATTATTTTAACCTACATTATCTAATTGTATATATAATTCATGATTATTTTGTTAGAAACTTGGACCATACGCCGCTGTTCATGGAATGGTGTAAAAATACCTCATTGAAGGTTCCATGTTCACCGTCATACGCTTACCATCTTCGGGATGGCTCACATTTATGTACTATCGACATTTTAAATAATGAGTTCTGCTCAATCTGGGGCTAGAGGGCGTGAACGGTAGCAAGTACCTTTTACTACCGTTCGTGAACAGTCTCAATCAAACTGAGACCGCAATATTTCGTATTTATCGTGTTCGGCCGTTTCCAAAAGTCCACTCTCATACTCATTTTAAGGAAATGTTACTCTTAATGTTTATCTCAATCTAACCGAGATTGTAATATATATATATTTTTTTGTATTTATTGTTTTCGGCGATTTCCAAATTTCTCCTTTCAGGCTCTTTTTATCAAAAACGTAAAACACTAAATCGCCGAAAACTGGAATCAGTGTTGTTCTATAATTAGCAGTTTATTTTCCTTAATGTACGTAGAAGGATGGTTACACGTAACTGCCTAACTTGTAAGTTTGTATTCGGCGTAGTTTTCTCCAAACTACATCAGCTAGACCCTTAATCATTGTGTTATCTTCATTACATGTAGTACGTGTTAGTGCCATGTAGTCACCTTATTTTAACAGGACTTAGTTTTGTGCATTCCTGAATTAAAGCAGACTACACCAAATTAAACGTATTCGTCATTGCATCATGGTCAATATAAAACTTAGCACCATTCACCTTATTATTGACCTATATTTTATAAATAAAATACTTTGTAATTTATTGACAAAGCGTCATGGAATATTTATCATTGAGTTCTGATGTGTGTTATTTTTTATAGATGGCAAATCTTAGTTTTCACAACCTCCCAAATATGGAGTCCTGGATCCGCTCATTATATTTTCTCATATAATCAGACGCGACTTGATTCATTTTCTCTTGTATACGAGGGAAATAAATGTATATTATCATATGCCTTAATTTGTATAGCACCTGTGTATGTTGTGTTGTCATATGTGTATGAAGTTATCACTAAAGGGTATACATTTATAACGGGGATATAAACAGGAAACTTTGTAAGGCACATCATATGCCTCAATTTGCATAGCACCTTTGTATGTTGTGTTGTCATATGTGTATGAAGTTATCCCTGAAGGGTATATATTTATAACCGGGATATAAAAAGTAAACACAACAGAAACAGCAGACTTTTCACGTAACCGTTTTGACACTATTGACATAATTTCTGTGTGTGTTTTTAAGTCAAATTATTATTCAATTTAATTGATTTACTATTTGGAGTCTAAATGTTGGAGTCTATACTACTCCTCTCCACCTTTCCACTCCACTCTACCACCCATCTCCACAACACTCAGCTTGTTAGCACACGTCGTAATAATACTAATATAATGCAACAACTTTGTTTACTAAACAGGTCATGGTTCCAGCTGTATATTCGATTTTTGTAACATTTAAAAATACAACAAAATGGACCATTTCACGCACCCACCCCACAATTAACATTACGTTATAAATAAACAAAAAAAGACGGACTACTTTTTATAATAGGGACTATATTCGACACATCGGAGCAACACATGCTAAATAGTTGTTCTACACCTATGTCGTGATACCTCGTCAGGTTACCACAGTGCTGTGCCTAAAATAGCTTTATGATTAATGGTAGGTTTAGTTGCAAGACATAGAGATTAAAATTATGAAAATGGCACCCGGTTTAAACATGATACCATGCGCATTATTTTTGAAAAAAAATGCATACACCTCGTAAATATAAGGTAAATATATCATAACAAGCATGCCGTGTCTTTTTTCTAACATACCTTTCATAAATCATGTTTACTACGTCATTACACTATTTCTCGGGCTCGAATCGTACCGACCTTACCAAAACGGGACTTCTTCCTTGAAAATATATTGAAGAACATGCTATAGCGGTAATAGTCAGTCTAGCTCGACTGCTCGATCCATTGGAAATAACGAAACTAAAGCACTGAAAATACTGAAACATGGAGACCATAACTTTCGCTGGTAGATCGGGGTAGATTTGAGATCAGGGTATTGCAGTGATTTAAGGGGTTTAAATAGCTGAAACTCATGACGCATGACTGAATACATAAGTGTTGTCAATATATTGCATTTTAAATGGGGTTTCTTTTTCAAACAAAAATATGATGCAGTATAATAATATTTAGACAATGGCAAAAGTAGAAAAACTCATTTAAAACAAGAGACCTCTACTGGCTATATGGTGTCCATGGTGGGGTGGGTGGAGGGGATAGAAGGATTGTCTGTCAGATAAGGCAATATCAAACTAGTTTTTTTATGAAGTGTCTTCAATTACCAAGATATAGGCAGAGGGATGTATTTGGCTCAAGTTTGGCTAGCTTTAAATATAGCTTTAAAACAAATCAAACTTTCGTTAATATAAACACTCAAACCATGTTTGACCCAGGGGCAGGGCCAAATTTGACCCCAGTGTCACCATTTGAACAAACTTGGTTTAGCTAATGCTAAATACAAAATATTAAACCGTTGGCTCTCATAGTTTCAAAGAAGAAGAATTTTGAAATTTTTCCCTATATAAGTCTATGTAAAACTATGACCCCTGGGGCTGGGCCAAATTTGACCACAGGGTCACCATTTGAACAAACTTTGTAGAGGATCCATAAGCTGATAATAAATGGAAAAAAAAATTAAACCGTTGGCTCTTATAGGTTCAGAGAAGAAGAATTTAGAATTTAAAAGCTTTTCCCTATATAAGTCTATGTAAAACTATGACCCCTGGGGCGGGGCCAAATTTGACCCCAGGGTCACCATTTGAACAAACTTTGTAGAGGATCCATAAGCTGATAATAAATAAAAAATATTAAAAAAAAATCTATATAGGGTCCTATAGAAACCACAGCGTCCGAACGTAATGGCATCGTAGGAACCTTTATCTCTTGTAGTTTCCCATATAAAGAAAAAAAAGAACCAAGTTTTCTTATCAGAAAAAAAAAAAGAAGAAATAAATAAAAATAAAAAAAATAAAAGAAAAAGATTGAACCCATGAACCAAGGTTTCTTCAACAAACTGCCTCCAGTGAAATTTGAACCTACAATGCCTGGGTTTCCAGTGTACATAACCAAATATTGAAAAGGGTCATAACTCCGGTGTTACTGGTTCGATCTGGATGGTTTTCAAACTCGTTCGAGGTTTCATTGATATCAACAATCTGACCAAGTTTGGGAAATACCGAAATTCAAAATGAAGGCTCTAGAGTGTTTACAAGGCTGAAAATGGCATTTTTCAAAATTCAAGGGCACATAACTGGTGTTCCTGGTCCGATATAGCTGGTTTTCGAACTTTTCCGATATTAACAATCTGCTACAAGTTGGTAAATATCGGGTGAAAAATGAAGGCCCTATCGTCTTATCGAGGCACACTGTAGCATTTTTAACTAAATCAAGGGTCTTAACTCCGCCGTTACTGGTTATATCTGGCTGGTTCTCGAACATTTCCGAACTCTCACTAATATTAACCATCTGGTAAAGTTTGGTAATGATCGGATGAAAAAGGAAGGCCTTATCGTCTTAACGAGGCAAAATATAGCATTTTTAACTAAATCAAGGGCCATAACTCCACTGTTACTGGTCCGATCTGGCGGAAATTATTGATATTAACAATTTGGTAAAGACCTGTTTAGACCACTTCTTTATAGTTTCACAGTACACCGGCTGACCTATTGTAATATTTTGACAACAAATGGCGAAGTGCAAAACGATTGATCAAATAACGAGGTAAATAAATACGTAAATATGTACATAATATACAGGTTCTTACATGATAGCTATTAATATTAAATTTATTAAAAGAGTTAAATAAATGAGCATCATATCCTTTTTATCCGACGAATTGAATGAATTTAATATTTAATAGCGACGAATGTGAACTACTATTTATCAAAGGGACGCTGTGGTCCAGTGAATAGCACGTTGGACACTGAATCAGGAGGTCACGGGTTCGAGCCGTCACTGGCACCACTAGGTTACTTCGGTGTGTCCTTAGGCAAGACACGTCCATTGGCCTCGTCCGTCAGACGGGTGTATCTGAATTTATCCTCCGAGCATGTTAAACCCCTGTCACACTAGGGCCGCGTTCTCACGGCGATCCCACGGCGTCCAAGAAAAATGCAGAACGCCGAGGTGCGCGCAGTACGATCGCAAGCATCGCCGCAGCAACGCAGTGGCATCGCCAGTAGACGCATTGGGATCGCATAGAACGCCAAGCGACGGCGCGCACTTTGAACATGCACAAAACAAACGCCGTCGCTCGGCGTTCTGATAAGAGCGCAGTGGAGTCGCCGTAAGGTCGCCATAGCAGCGCAGTAAGGTCTCCTACAACGCCACAGGAGCTCCGCGGGCGCGCACAGAGGTCGCAGTGTGAACGCTGTGGTTGTCGGTGGCGCTTGCACGGAGATTGTACGGCGTTCTCTGAGATGCCACTGCGTCTCTACCGCGCTTATACGGCGCGTCTACGGCGCTTATACGGAGTGTTATTTATTTTACTGCGCTCTTACAACGACTGTACGGAGCTGTCACGGCGATCATTGCGCTCCCAAGGCGCTTCTACCGCGTTCATCGGCGTTTGCATGACAAAAACGAACAAAATAGTATAAATGAATTATAGGTAGTGCAAACGAACGTCTTCAACACGCCGTCAGCGCAGTGTGAGCGCCGTGAAAGCGCAGTGCACGCAGTGGAAGCGCCGTGAAAGCGCAGACAATCGCCAACAAGAACTCCGTAGGAACGCGATAGAACGCCATGGGAGCTCCGTAGCAACGCCTTGGTCGCTGTGAGGACGCCGTGACATCTCCATCTTCACGAAAAATATCAGATTTTTTTTGCGATCTCACGGCGTTCTGGAAAATTAAAGAACGCCGTGCCAACGCAGTGGAAACGCGCTATAGTGTGACAGGGGCATTAAAGCATTATAAAATCTAGGCGATAGTGAGACTATGGCAGGGTTTCCGAATTCCTATATATCCTTTCTCTTTCTCTGGTACTCCTCGAAATAACCTAAATTCTGGTATTGGTGTGTCGTTAAAGAACAATTTAATTCCATTTTCTCACATAACCCTAAATCGTTTATTAATACAGCTGTATGCATATTGTTGTCACGAAACTGCACCGTCGATTTCCGTAATGTGGAATTGTGAACGGTTACCGACGAGACAATTACAATTACGACGGGGCAATTACAATTACGGCGAGATAATTACTAGGCCGATTACACACCGAACTGAGAAGGATCGATGAGTAGGCCTTCGCTTGCATATTTACGACGCCCTCACTCCCACCCCACCCCACCAACACCAACCCTTACAATCTGAAAAGTTATGAAACTTTAACACAGGAAAACAAAGAATAGCTCGAGATGATACTGCATGCTATGTATAAAGGATTTTCGTATCATATTAGTAGCACATGATTTTAAAAACTTTTCCTGGGCACTTCTATGTATAAATACACCTCTAGGGACACCATCAGTATAACTTCGATAAAGTACTATGAGATGCGTGCAAAATAACAGACCTTTACACTGGTTACAAATATTCAAAAGTAACGTAAAAAGATTCAAAAGTAACGTTAAAAGATTCAAAAGTAATGTCAGTAAACCATGTTTAATAGTTGGCCTCCCAAGAGCAAAAAAACATATTTTGGACATTTTTGAGTAGAGTTTGGCATCCATGCTTATCTAAGTCTTTACAGAGTGTCAATCACTATATGGCGTATGCCAGCTTGGCGTTAGTTAATGGGAATGAACAACTAGGTCAAAGTCCAAATAACTGCGAAAATAGTTATTTCAACACATATCAGTTTTTATTTTCAATGTTCATTCAGTTACGTATGCATATATTAGTTTTGATACTATATAAAAAAAATGCAGTACATAATGTCAAATTTATTATATTTGAAATTTAGGACAAATGTCAAATAGTGCAAACATATTTATTCTATAGTTGCATACACATAATGACGACAGATAAATATGATTTCGAGAGATTAAGATACCATTCAACACAATCAAAAGTGGTATGCTTAGCAGATTGTTTATACATATGAAATGTATCTATCAAACACTGTAAGATTAATATTAATTAACAATAAAATCAAAGCACAACCAGCACTGTTAAACAGAAAGTCTTATTTTAATATGAAAAGTAAAGCTAAATATGTTTCATGTTACCATTGATTTGATTTGAAGAGATCGTCATATACTGGAATTATCTTACTTTAATACGTCAAAATACTGATTGTACTGCAAATAGTCCTACTTATAAATGTTGGCAAAACCAGCAGAGCGATTATCTCCATTGTATTGAAATTCGTATATCACACTTCCAGAAAGACTGTTATTAGTGTTTCCACAATGGCGCAGTGGGGGTGCTTAGAACCGATGTGACGTGTGCGGGCTCGAGACGAGGACGAAGTTTTGTGTTTGTATTTTCTGTTTAAGAGAACAGGCCTTGCAATTTCTAACTTGATATGCAATGATAAACTAGGACGAATTCGACGGCACGCCATCGCAAATACCCGTTATCTTCACACAGGTCAATTCCCTTTAACCCTGTATCTATTTTACATGTAATTGTTTTGATTGTTGTTTGATGCTCTGATCAAAAATACCCATTAGTGTATTTTACCTTTTCGCACCTCTTTCCCTCTGCCCCACGGGTGACGTAGGAGGGAAAAAACTATACAGTATAATCACATCAACATAACACTCCATTTGCGACATAATTACCAATAAATGAATAAGTAATGACCCCATCCCCACCCAACCATCCTGGGCAGACGTCCGAGTTTGAAATAATAAAATCGTTTGATATGGTGTTTATCTTTAATAGACGATTACATATACCAAGTTATGTGAAAAAACATGGGAAAATGACAGTGTAATTGAATGTTTAGTGTATTTGACCTTTTGACCCCTCTGAGGGCCCCTGGGCGCGGAGCTAAAAGATAATGTTGCTCTTGCACGGCGTCATCATATGGTGAAGTCATACCCTTCGTTTGGTTGAATTCCGTTCAGCGGTTTAGGAGATATGGTAACAGACGGACAGACGGACGGACGGACGAACGGAGGTGATTTCAATATACCCTGTTTGTTTCAAAAACGTGGGTATAAATATATCTACGAGATTTTAAAGTATAAAAACCTTTATCGTCATTGACCCCCTCCGTGCACACTATGACTTGTGTACAATAGCAGATTTAAATACGGGGTAAAAGAGAAATACTTACAGCTTCTGTCTTATTTTAGCATGAAACACCGTGTCCTCTAGTGTCACAGCATCTTTCCGTCCCAATACATGAGCCGGTGATCGCGGTGCCTTAGCGTCACACCGATCCTTGACGATGTTCAACGGGAACTGGCGGCCTGAAATTTCACATAAATCACATATATATGTTAACTGTCCAAACAACTAAATTAGTGCCATGGTCATTACAAGGTCTTTCAAGCAATTTAGATTCGTATTCAACAATCAAACATACCTACAACTGGCAAGTCAACGGTTTGTTGTGGTTTATCACCTCTAATTACATGTAAGCCTCCGAGGTGTAGTCGAATGTAGTTCCTATAATAAAAAGTAATCCCTCCTTTTTTGATGAAGACGGGCATTATATAAAGTATGGGGAAAATAATTAGTGGTAATACCTTGTTTGCGCAAATGGCGCCATTTCAAAGAAGGGAAGTAATCGTGTTACAAATTCAATTTCATCACATTATTCTGTTGTGCATATAATGGTTTAGCTCTATTACTGATTGTCATAGTGATGATACTGTTGAAGTGTATTTGAAGCCTTTTCTTTTGTTACATCCTCATGACACTGTAATTTTTGCTGAATCTCAATCTGATCTACAGCTAGCGTTAGACGCCATGAATTCTTCTTGTGATACTTGGAAATCAGAAGTTAATGCAGCTAAGAGTAAGGTTGTTGTTTTCTCTAAGGGCAAATGTAAAAATAGCCCGTCCTTTTTTTTACAATAATATGAAACCTGATGTTGTTGTTGATTTTAGTTACCTTGGTGTAAAGTTTAGTTTTAATGGAAAATTTAACAAAACTATGAAATACGTATGCGATCAAGCCAGGAAGGCTATGTATTCTATCATTTAAAAGTCTAGAAATCTATGCTTAGAATTTGACTTGCAATTACATTTTTGACCCTATTTTATTGTATGGGTCTGAAGTATGTGGTACTGGTAACATAAATATTATTAACCAGTTTCATTTGAAATACTTGAAAATGATACTCAGTTTTAAAAAAAAACTACTTTTAATGTAATGGTATATGGAGAGCCTGATGTTCTGCCTCCAGACACAGTTATCAAGAGTAGAATATTAAATTATTGGTGCAAAGTAATAAATAGTAAACATGACAAAATTGCAAATATTATGTACATGCTAATGTATGACTTAAATAGAAACAATAGATATCAGTCACATTGGATTGATTATATTAAAGCATCATTAAACCACTTAGGATTCGCTGAATAAAGGATCAATCTCCCAAGTGCTTAAATTATAAAATTTTCAAAAAAAACATTCCAATTTGAAAAATATTTAACCAAAACATCTAGCTTTTTCTCTATGTCATTATCGATGTTGTATTAATAAATTACCAATTTTAGATTGGGTTGATAGCAATCTAAGGACATGCCATTTATGTAATAATAATTCTCTTGGAGATGAATTCCATTATATTTTTAATTGTCAATATTTTGTTGTAGATAGAAAAAGTATATTACTAGGAACTTTCTACTGAACCCTGACACTTTAAATTTTGAGAAACTTTCCAAACTGAAAATAAGAATCATCTTGTGAAATTAGCTATTTTTGTTAAAGAAATTATGCAAGCTTTAACTTAGTTTTGTCACCTTCCTCTCCAATTTTGCTCTTCTTACATCGACTTTAAAACAGAATTTATCTCGTTTATAATGCTCTTTATTTATTTGTAATTTCCTAGTCATATCTTTTTGTGTTAACGATTTTGCTGTTTGTTGTATTAACAATTTGTATTTGTTGTTGTTGTTCATGTATATACTGATGCCCATTAAGGGCCTAGCTTCATGAATAAAACCTTGAAACTTGTTTAAGGTTACACAGAACATACCCGTCCACCCTTGACCAGCTCCACCCGTCCACACACCACTAGTTTCTTTTCTTAAAATGTCCTCTTTCTCATTTGTTCTTACTGTTCACGGATATATATCTGCTATTTCGTTAAAGGTGAAATATAGCGTGTTTTTTTAGCATATATTCTGAAATATATGTATATAATATACAATCTGTTCAAATATTACACTTATTGGTTGTCCCGTTTTCTCACATTAGCAAATTTTATCTCATAGCGCACACGCTTCGAGTTTCGCCCTTTTTGAAGACAGGTAAATGTCACGTGATCCTGTGACGTCATTGGTACCAAACGATTAGCGGTGTCGCATTGAGTTGTATAGTATTGTCTTTGTAGGATTACGTTTTATGGTACGTGTTAAAAATGCCGTGTGCTGTAGCTGGGTGTCAAAGTGTGCATAAAAAAGGACAATCTAATAACATCAGTTTCTTTCATTTTCCTAATCAGGTTAATGATAGATTAAGATTTGAAGCGTGGGTGGACCGCTGTCGACTAAAGTCGCCCTTCGCGTCAAAAAAATGTGAACCTTCGAAAGACGCGCGAGTTTGTAGTAAACACTTTGAGTTGGATTCGTGGGAAGTCCATCCTTTGGTTTCATTTTCATTGAATTTGGAGGATAAACGGCCATGCAGATTAAAAACAACAGCGATACCAACAATATTTTCTTACAAAAATGAGAAGTGCCTAACCCCGCCGTCTCCGAACAAGTTTTATTCGCCGATTCGACCGGCTTTGAGGAAGAAATTATTAAATGAGGTAGGATAGAAGTTTTTGTTCAGTTATCTTAGCAATTCCTCGGGTATGTGTATGATAAATTGTAGAAAGGTATATAGTCTTAGATCTGTACATCGTGATTGTTTAGCTGTTGAATTAGATGCATGCGTTTTACGCGAACGGCGCTAATATAATGTAGCCGTCTTTTTCAAAAAAGGTTTAGCATATAAATGTAAATGAATTCGGTGAAATAAACACTGTGTCGTTGTTTCAATATATATTTTGTAGTATTTTTTTTTTTAAATTGTACACCTTCTTCTTCCAATAGTGTTATAGATTTATATAGAGTTATATATCGGTCTCTGGATTTGAAAATAATGACAAAATGTTTCATGGATGTCTATTAAAAGGCAGAAAAGTGATAATGTTACTAGCTATTATATTAGTTCAGTAATGTTGCATGGCAAAACAACAACAATAACGACTTTTACCTCATGCACTAAGTAAACTAAATGCTTTACAAGCATATATATATACTAAATATATTCTAAATAAAACATTTGATCTGTTAGGTCTGTTTTTTCGATCTCTACATGTACATAATACATAATGTCGTGCTCATAATACATTTGACTATATTATTTAGATCATAGTAGTTTTCGCTCTTCGTGCGCGATGAACTAGTTTCTCACGCATCATATATCCGTCTTGTGTAATATGCGGCTCGCCGCGGCGGTATTGCACCGCTCACGGCATTGCAATATAAAGGAAATGTAGGCATATCATAAAACTACGTTTCCCTAAATGGTGCGTGCTTTTGTCATATACCGACGTGTGTACCCCAATTAGGCTGTACTTCAATAGGGCACCGCAATAGTTGATTAGTCGGTGTGTGGTATATTGTTAGTTGGGGGCACGTGGAGAAAGCGTGTCATACTGAAAATCCGAATCTCATACACCACTATAGAGTGTTTGGAGGCGGCGGGGAATTATGGTATATAGAATACTATAGAAATTAGATGCTGTTTCATTTATTTATTTATTTATCAATTATACTTACTAGACTCTAAATATATTTTTTCAATGTCTACTTTTCTGCAAAAATAAAGTCCTTAATCTGACGCTCGTATTAATGTACAAGTATTAGACCATGTTCATTCATTCGGAATGTACTGCATTTCGCGCTTAGTGTACATATACCGAGATATTGCAGCGTTGCTGGTGACTTACAGTCAGAATTTCGATGAAAACAATGCCAACACAATCAAGCTCTTCATTTGCACCTGCACCGCGTTCAACTTCCTCATCGGTTGATGAATCCGAGGTATTTTCATCCTCAGACACGAATTATGGCTCAAAATCGTAAGGTTGCACATTGTGCAACCGTCTTATCATGGGCATTTCATCTGACTCAGCATCATCGTCGCTAAATTCCGACATTTTCACACACACTATACTGGTTTTGCGTGCTTTCCCTATGTACAAATGGTTTCGTTTTGTTCCCAATGACGTCACTTCCGGTTTTACGAGGAAGAGTTTTCACCCTTTGATTTTTTTTCAATTTTTTAGCGAAGCCTGTTCGTCTTTTCGGTTTTTATCTTTAAAAACATATTTTCACTAAACATACATCAATAGCATAGTAAACATCGTATTTATAATGATATTTAATAATTAAAAACATATCAACAACGGATTTGTTGATTTAGGACAAATTTCATCTTTAAGGATTGCTTGTATGAAGAGCGATGCCTCGTTTTTATTTGGTATTTCAGATGTATAATTTGGCATGAAGTGATTATTGCTTTTTTAACAACGAACTGTCTTAACAAATATGCAAGGCCCCATTTTGTGTAGTTTGTATGGTAGTCAAACGGAAGCATTGATGTGAACGCCCCCAGTCAGCTTCCGAGCCGATCACTATTGGGATCACTCTTCGTCCGTCTGTTCGTCGTCGTCCGGCGTTAACTTTTGCTTCAAACGACTTCTCAGAAATCGATTGGCCAATTTTGACCAAAATTCACATGGATGATCCTTACATGACTGCTTTTATAATTTGGTAAAATTGGGTCAGCGCGACAACTAAGATGGCCGCCGTTACCAGAAAAGATCGAAACCTTAAACAAACTTCTTCTTAAGAACTGCTGGACAGACTTCGACATTTTTTCTTTTAAAATGATCACCAACGCCTAGACTATCAAGTCTTTTTCAAGTGACGTCCTCGGGTTCAAAATGGCCGTGCCCCGGGGTCCAAAGTTTGTATATGGAGATATTGCATGTTTTGGATAGACTTGTTGAGGGTAACACTTTAAAAAATCTTCTTCTCTGAATCTACAAGAGCCAGAGGTTTAATGTTTTTTTGCATTTACTATAAGCTTATGGTCCCTCTACCAAGTTTGTTCAATTGGTGATCCTGGGGTCATTTTGGCCCCAACCCAGAGGTCACATATTTAACATAGACTTATATATGGATTAACTTTAAAAAAAAATCTTCTCTGAAACGACGAGAGTCAGAGGTTTAATAAATTGCATTTACTATAAGAATATGGTATGTTTTACCAAGTGTGTTCAAATGGGAACCTTTTGGTCACATGCTATGACCAAGGGGTCACATGTTGTACATATACTTATATTGGGAAAATCTTAAAAATACTACTTGTACAAGAGCCAGAGGTTGAATATTTTGCATTTAATATTAGCTTATGGTCCTCTTCCAAGTTTGTTCAAATGGTGACCCTGGGGTCATATCTGTCCCCACCCCGGGGGACAAAGTTTTACCTAGAGTTATATAGGGAAAGTCATTACAAATCTTCTTCTCAGAAACCCCTGGTCAATTTTTACCAAACTTCGCATGGATGATCCTTAGGTGAATGGTTTTCAAATTTGTTAAAATTACGTCAATGCAACATCCAAGATGGCCGCCTTAGAAAAATATTTTAATACTTCTAAACACAGGGAACCTAGGGCCGTGGGTTCACTGGAGGTAAACTTTTGTTTAATTCTTCATTTTTATTATTATTTCCTGTTTGGTTGTTAAAGAAAAAAACCAACTATTTGTTGTAGCGGATTGTAATTATTCAAGAGTAATACAGATTGTAAACAGTTGCTACTCGCTGTGATTTGGCGCTATGCCGACTAAAACATTGAAATCGTTTTTCATAACGTTTATCATCAATCCAAATTTTGTTGTAAACCATGTAATGTGTTTACTACGGCCAAGAAGCGACAGCCGCCAAGAAAGAGGACATTTTTCTTAGAACACACAATACAAATATAGGTCACTGCATTTAATATAACAGTTGCATGCCAATATCAGGAATATGTTGGTTTTCTCAAGGGCAGTAACTGTTCGTACTTAATACCTAATTCAATGTACGTGTTGTTTCCCTTTCATGTCTACGAAAAAATGTGTAGCTCGATTTCATTGTAGACCCAAGCAACTGCACTACTGCAAAACATACAACAATAATGTGAATTGTGTGTTGACAGAATGAATCGTACTTGTCAACTTTTGTCGGCGAATTGCCTATTCTGCTGACTGCACCAGGCAGGTCTGATAACATGGCATTTGGAATAGTCGATATATGACCTTAGCTGTTGGTGCGACTATAACATCTAGTTCAATTCAATTGGATTGGGGACATCTGGATTGATGAAACAAGATTTTCAAAATGTTCAAAATATTACCGGCTGTTTGTAGTTCAAATTATGAAGTTTCTATGTTATGTTCACAGTTGTTTTTTTTGCACTGGTTACATTTCTAACGTATTTTGAGGTTCGACCTAATTATGTCGGATAAGAAATCATGTGTGAATTGTAGGCTCACCAACAGAACTGTCAAAAGCATGCACAGTCTGTCACCACGGTAAGGCTAAATAAAAAAATAGGTGTAGTTCAGGTAACCCGGCCGACCCTATTTTAAAGGGCCGACCTTAAAACTTTTTATGCAAAAATTAAAAAAAATATATATATATACATGTATATAAAATTTAAAAAAAAAAATGGGTTGATAATGCAAACAAATCGAACTCAAGGTATAGTAATTACAACATATTAAGTTCATTATCAGAATTGAATTCATTATTGAGAAAAAAGAAAAGAAAAAAAGCCTACCTATATACCCTATTTTTTTGCCAGTGTTACCTGAACCACACCTATTTTTTGTTTGGCCTAAATGAACCTGTTTATAATAATACCACAGGGAGCAAAACATCCTACCTTTATCTACTTTTTATCTACACAAACCTGCGAATAGAAAGAAACGCCTACTACATTTTTCTTATTTTAATAAGAAAAAGTATGTGTCGATATCTTTTATTTTCTTTCAGTGGTCGTGTTTCTGATTTGTAGTATTATATAGACAAAGACACATAGACATATACATAATTTTATTGATTAAAACCATCAAAGTTTCTCGTCATATAAACAAATGCATGGCAATATAAATTCACGTGACAAATATAATACATTACTAGTTTATGAAACAATATATGTAAAACAAGAATATGCGTAAGTTGTCGCTATCTACATCTAGTTATTACAACAGCAACGGTACATGATAGTTGTATATGTGTTGTAATTCAATTGAAACTAGAAATTGTGTCCATAAAACACGGATACTCCGCTTTTGCGCTGTCAGTCATTTAAAAACGGACGAAAACTTGAATGTTTAGTAAGATCATTATGTTTCGTACATACGTACGGAAGGACAGTCGGAGGGACGGACAAGGGTAACACTATATGCCCACTCCACCTTCGCACCGGATAATATTAATAAACTCGTATATTAAGAGTATATTATGTAAAGTAAGAATATTTTCTATTCAAGAATCCCTATACGAGATCATTTATACATTTCTGACCAACTTTCCCCCATACATATCACTAATGGGTTAGGTATGCATGTATATCTAACCCTAATCAAGGTCGTTGGGTAAGATATGCATGCATGTCTAACTTATGTTAGATATATATGGGAGCCAGATATGAAAAAAAAAAAACGTGGAGTTTGGAGTTTCTAGAATAAAAAAATATTCTTACTTCAGATAATATAACGTTTATACAATCTCACTCCAATGTAAATTAAATATAATCGTTCATAAATGAAAAGACCTCTCAATGGTTGCAGTACAATTAGAAATTTCTCACTCCTATATTTAATTTGGTTTAAATACTTTGTATTCCAAAGGCAGTACACGCATGTTACATACAATAATACATGGTTTAGAAATCAAAATGTCAATATAGATATTTTTCAATTGATTATATTTTTTTAGTTTAGGGAGTTCCTTAAATGTAGGAGTAGAAGGGAAAGCCGGACAATATCCTAAAGTTGCTACTTGTTTACTGTGGAACGGTAAACTTCAATCTGATACATGATGGTACTTGAAGTAAGACCTTATTATGTACTTGTTTTCTGTGCAACGGTAAACTTCAATCTGATACATGATGGTACTTTATGTACTTGGTTTCTGTGGAACGGTAAACTCCAATCTGATACATGATGGTAGTTTAAGTAAGATCTTATTATGTACTTGTTTTCTGTGGAAAGGTAAACTCCAATCTGATACATGATGGTAGTGAAAGTAAGATCTTATTATGTACTTGTTTTCTGTGCAACGGTAAACTTCAATCTGATACATGATGGTACTTACAGTAAGATCTTATTATGTACTTGTTTTCTGTGGAACGGTAAACTCCAATCTGATACATGATGGTAGTTAAAGTAAGATCCTTTTATGTACTTGTTTTCTGTGATGGAACGGTACAATCCAATCTGATACATGCTGGTACTTAAAGTAAGACCGTATTATGTATCTGTATTTACCCTGTCTTGTCAATTTGGGCGCTAAAGACAGAGAGGTTGTGCACCCATAACGTCTTAGAAATCAGTAGACCATATTGCCTATTGACCGTTATAAGTTTGTGTTGTGTACTGGCATTTATCAACTTACGGTGTGTGGAGTGAAATAACACCATTCTATATTTTCGTATCTAGGAAAATAAGCCTAGTATGCGCCGACAAAAGAAGGTGATAATGACTTTGATCTAATTCCCATGCTTTATGTCGGTTTCGCATGTTAAAGCGACAGGCAAAATGCAATAAAAGTCGATATGTGAGTTATGTGATAAATAGAATCTAACATTCGTTCTCATTCATTATTGAATTTATTAAACTCGTTTGAAAAAATCATTTTGCCAACTCGTTTAGTAAATTCAATAATGAATGAGTACTCATGTTAGATCCTCTATTTGCATTATATTTAATTTGCTCTTTGTTTGTGGTACAGAGCGGACCAATGGTGCCATCGCGTTTGGGTTACGTGATTTTTAAAGCCCCGTTTTTCTCATTTTAGCAGACAAAACAAACAGAAAACACTGAGGTATTAGAATATGTTAGCACCTTTTAATTCTTGATCATTATCAAAAGAAGTAAGTAAGAAAATGTTGATAAAAAAGCATCAAAAATCATTGAAATTTCATATACATCTACAATTGGGAACAAGAGGCCCAAGAGGGCATGTGGACGCTCTACTGGCTAAAGATAAAATTTATGCACAAGGGGCCATAACTCTTTCAAATATCGTTCAACCACAACATGGTGATGATATACGCAACTAGGCTTGGTACTTATTGTCCCTGACAAGTTTCGTTGAAATCCAGCCAGAAGTTCAGGAGAACTAGTCTGTACAAATTTAGTGTATTAAAACTGTTAAAGGGCCAAAATTCATTCAACCAGAACACGGCAACGACAGGTGCAACTAGGCTTGGTACTAATCATCCCCATCAAGATTCGTTGAAATCCAGCAAGGAGTTCACAACAGACTAATCTAGACAACGTTTCTCTATTAAAACCTTTAAAGGGCCATAACTCTGACAAAAATCATTTAACCCGAATATGGCGATAATATGCACAACTAGGCTTGATACTGATCATCCTTGTCAAGTTTCGTTAAAATCCAGCCAGAGCTTCAGGAGAACTAGCCCGGAAAATGTTTGTGTATCAAAAACCTTTAAAGGGCCATAACTCCATCAACAAGAGAGCCAAGATGGCCCTAAATCGATCACCTGAGTACTGGCACATTAGCAAACTTCTTCGAAATCTTATGGTCATATACAATCTGTGCAAGTTTGGTTAAGATTGTTCATGAAATGTGGGCTCTGTTGTGTATAAAAACATTGATATAAAGACACTGACAAAGTTTGGTAAATATCAAATACAAAATGAAGGTGCTAGAGTGTAACACCTTTGGCAGGGCCAAATGTGACCCGAGGGCTACATGTAATATATGAGAGCTTTGTGGTTTCAGAAAAGAAGAATTTTTAAGTTTTTCCCTATACAAGTCTATAAGTAAAACATGACCCCTGGGGTGAGGCCAAATGTGACCCCACGGTGACCATTTGAACAAACTTGGTAAAGGACCATGAGAGTATATATAGTAAATGCAAAATATTAAACCTATGGCTTTTGTAGTTCCAGAGAAGAAGACTTTAATGTGTTTCCTATATAAGTCTATGTAAAACTGTGACCACGGGGGCGAGGTCAAATTTGACCCCAGGGTCACCATTTGAACAAACTTGGTAGAGGACCATAATCTTATAGTAAATACAAAATATTAAACCTCTGGCTCTTGCAGTTTCAGGGAAGATATTTTTTTCCTATATATATGTCTATGTAAAACTAGTACCCCCGGGGCGCGTCAAAATTTGACACCAAGGTCACCATTTGAACAAACTTGGTAGAGGACCATAAGCTGATGCTACATGTAATATATGAGAGCTCTGTGCCATGTGGTTCCAGAGAAGAAGATTTTTTTCAGTTTTTGCATATACAAGCCTAAGTAAAACTGTGACCCCCAGGGTGGGGCCAAATGTGACCAATGGGTCACCATTTGAACAAACTTAGTAGAAGACCATAAAAACGAGTATGATAATGGACCTTTGGAAACGGCCGGGCACGACACATACGAAATATTGCAGTCTCGGTTTGACTGAGACGGTTCATGAGCGGTAGTGAAATATGCTAGCTACCGCTCACGCCCTCTAGCCCCGGGTTGAGCAGAACTCAATATTAATAAAATCAACAGCACACAATTTTAACCATCCCGAAGATGGCATGCATATGGCGGTGGACATGGAGTGTATTGCTTCTCCATGTCGTACGGCGTATGGTCCCAGTATCTAATAAAATGAAATGCCCCGAAGAGCGAAATAAACATAATGGAATTTAGTTGGGAGCAGCGGTTATGAAGCCTGCGTATAAAAAGCAGACAACATATCCTATGAGTGGTTAAACAATACCCAGAGCCTTTTATCGACCGGAGTAGTGGAACCACCGAATCAAAAATTAAGTAAGAAAACAAAAGAAATTGAAAATGTACCACCGATAACTAAATATAAGTATCGGGCTCAGCGATCTCCAAAGATCGAATGAATAACAGTACTGATTGCAAGCGCGGGGAGACGTTTTACTGCCGCCACACTGCACAAAGCTATAAGCTTATAGCAAACGCAAAATATTAAACCTCTGGCTCTTGCAGTTTCAGAGAAGAAGATTTTTTAAATTTTTCCCTATACATGTCTATGTAAAACATGTGACCCTAAGCTTATAGCAAATGCAAAATATTAAACCTCTGGCTCTTGCAGTTTCAGAGAAGAAATCTTTTTTTCATTTTTTCCCTATACAAGCATTTATAAAAAACTGTGATCCCCGGGGCGGGTTCAGATGTGACCCCAGGGTCACCATTTGAACAAAATTGGTAAAGGACCATAAGCTTATAGCAACAGCAAAATATTAAACCTCTGGCTCTTGCAGTTTCAGAGAAGAAGATTTTTTTAAGGTTTTCCCTATACATGTCTATGTAAAACATGTGACCCTTGGGGCGGGGAAAATATGACCCCAGGGTCACCATTTGAACAAACTTGGTAAAGGACCATAAGCTTATAATAAATGTAAAATATCAAACCTCTGGCTCTTGTAGTTTCCGAGGAGAAGATTTTTTTAAAAAAAAACTATATAAGTATGTAAAACTGTGACCCTCGGGGCGGGGACAAATTTGTCCCCAGGGTCACCATTTGAACAAACTTAGTAGAGGACCATAAGCTGATGCTACATGTAATACATGAGAGCTCTGTGCCTTGTGGTTTCAGAGAAGAAGATTTTTTAAAGTTTTTCCCTTTATGTCTATATGAAAAACATGCAAAACCTCAATATACAAACTTTGGACCCCCGGGGCACGGCCATTTTTTACCCTGGGGACTTTATTTGAACAAAATTGATAGTCTAGGCGTTGGCGATCATTTTAAAAGAAAAACTGTTGAAATCTGTCCAGCGGTTCTGGAGAAGAAGATTTTTTAAGATTTCGACTATATATGGCAGCCATCTTGGATGTAGCGCTGACCAAATTTTAACAAATCTAAAAAGCATTCATCTAAGGATTATCCATGTGAAGTTTGGTCAAAATTAGCCAAGCGGTTTCTGAAGAGAAGTCGTTGGAAGAAAAGTTAACGGACGGACGACAGACGACGGACGACGGACAATACACTGTAATACTGTAATACTGTCTTCGAGGCCACTCATAAACCGTCGTTTCTTAGGCCCGTTTGGATTGTTTATATAATTTTCCGGTATTGTCGTTAAGACTATTCTGACTTCCGGTTCCCTTTTGTCTTTTTAGATTATATTGTCTTTTTGTTGTTATTTTATTTCATTAGTTGTTAGGCCTAAATTTGGAAGGATGTTGCGCCCAATGTTTGTTTAGCCTACTTTTGAATGAATTTATGGTGAGTGCCTCAATTACTGTGTTAGGTAGTTTGTTCCAGGAATCTACCACTTTATAAGCAAAGGATTTTTCTCCTAATATCAACTCTTGCTGGCCCTTGGCCAGTAGAGCTAAAAACGACGAATTCGTTATTGATCTACTTATATTGAGACTTTTGATTTAATTTTAATTGCATTGAATTGGAGTTTTAAGGCGCACCAACACATGAAAGGTTATATGACGCCTAACAGGAAAGAACATGCCAGGCTCATCCTCCATGTACATTGCGATAAAACATGGAGAACGGGCCTAGAACCTTCTCACCCTGAACTGCAGAGCTGCTGTAAATTCTATTGTAGACACTCCATTTACGCTGGAGCCACATTATTGTTTTTCTGCCACTGCTCTAGTGATATGAGCGAGATGGCACCTGAAACAATGCAGCGGTCATGATGAAGACCTTTAATGAGCATGAACAAAAAATGATAAAATGAACATGAATTGGGTGTGGGGCTGGGGGGTGGGGGCGGGGGTTCTACCCCTCTGCCTACCCCTCCAACGGACTTTTGATTTAAACTTCTCATTTGTACTTCGTAAGAAATACATATAGTCATAGTCATAGAAGCGCAAAATAATACAGTCATAGAAGCGCGAAATACATATATGCATAGTCGTAAAAGATCGAAATACATATAACCATGGTCATAGAAGAGATAAATACATATAGTCATAGTCATAGAAGTGCGAAATACATACAGTCATAGTCATAGAAGCGCGAAATACATATAGTCATGTCAAAGAAGATCGAAATACATATAACCATAGTCATAGAAGTGCGAAATACATATAGTCATAGTCATAGAAGATCGGAATAATACAGTCATAGTCACAGAACTCCGAAATACATATAGTCATAGTCATAGAAGTGCGAAATACATATAATCATAGTCATAGACGTGCGAAATATGTATAGTCATTGAAGTGAGAAATACATATAGTCATAGTCATAGAAGTGCGAAATACATATAGTCATAGAAGTGTGAAATGCATAGTCATAGTCCTAGAAGTGCGAAATACATGTAGACATAGAAGTGCGAAATACATGTAGACATAGAAGTGCGAAATGCATTTAGTCATAGACATGCATTTAGGAAAAATCGTAAATTTGGCATACAGCCGATACACAAACAAAAGTTTTTACCTTATTATCACATAACGTCCCTTGTTAGCAGAGTCGAACACACATTTAATATTCTATTTTATCACATAACATGGCGTCTGGGAGTGCAGTAAAGCCATGACTTATTTCTCGTAATACACTGGGGTATTACAGATGCAAATGAGGACCGAACAGTGTTTGTATACGTTAAAAACTGTTAATACCAATTGTTTTCATGGTATATCATACGGTACGTTCAGACGCCTTAATTATTTATCATTACTTGAAATCTTACTTCATAAAATGAACGTTAGTAACGTTAAATTTGGTTTAGGGTGTCGCATTATTTGTAAGGCGAACGCAATTACAACCGCGTAACGTAGCGACGTCGTGTAAACAACAAAACGACGTCATGATTTCCCTTACAAATTGCCGCCCTATATAAGGAAAATTGACACCACTAAAGTGAAACTATCACATCGTAGGTGTGTTATGTGATAAACAGAATCTTACATTCGTGACTGTGTGTTATTGACTTTAATAAACTCGTTGGATGAAAAAGATAGGATACTCGGCAAGAGCCACGTATCCTATCATTTTATCCAACTTGTTTATTAAAATCAATAATACACAGTCACGAATGTAAGATCATCTATGTATGATACACGTGTAATACAACCTGGAACGATTTTGATTGGTTGAGTTAAACCTGTAACACTACGCAAGTTTATTAACTGGAACTATTTTATTTATTGCAAATTAACCCAGATCTGAGTCATAAACTTATTATTTGTGACAGCTGATAAAAATAATGCACGTTATACAAAACATTGTTGTTGGTTTGTTAAAAAGTTGGCGTAGACTGCTATTTTGTAAAGAGGTAAAACACGAACTATTTTATACGCAACGTTATGTGTGAGACGCGACGTTACGACGTCACATATTTTATGACGTTTTTGCGCTGAAGTAAGTGTGTCTGACGTCGTGGATATCCATCTGAATTAATTTTTACTAATTTGATTGCAATGTTATGTAATAAAAAGGATCTTAAACGAGTTCCCATTCCATATAAGATTTATGAAACGAGTTATGAATTATTTTTAATTTTAACTCGCCAAAAGGCTCGTTAAAATTAAAATAATTCATAACTCGTTTCATAAATCTTATATGAAATGGGAACTCGTTTAAGATCCTCTATATTAGTCATTTCTGACTATTGACGTCACAGGGGTGTAACAGTTCGACTTTTGCCCTCCTGACAATGAACTGTTTCATGTGCGATCTGAATGAGCAAAGACATGAGCGATCTGAATGCGCGAAGAATTACCTCGTCGAGATAACACAATTAACATCGACTGAATGATTTCCGTATAATCTAACCCAGCAGTTATTATATTTTAAACAAGTTAATGTGTATTTTATGCGAAATGTTTTAGCTTTATTCGGCGATGTCATCAACACTTTACTGATGTCATGACTCAACGTCACATTAATTATTTTTTTGTTCGGAGTTAGTAATTAATATTTACAGGCCTTTAGCCTAAAATGTAATCGAGGCAAATACCTTTATATGGAGGTCCGGTGGGATACATATCGACGCAACGTCCATCCGCTTTGTTTTCTACATGCGATTTCCTGTGTTTTTAAAAGTGCATTTTCTATTGGAAACACGACGGGTTTGTTTTTCAATGATCGATTATTTTTCGATACTCCAGTTGTTTATATGTAAAGTATATACAGTCCCAAAATTCTGCCTCGGTATGCCTCAGCGTTGCCACAGGCCTGATTTAGCGATTATGAAATATAATTAAAATCATTAAACGTTTATTATTTTGTTTTCCTACTGGTTAGGGGTCTGTTTCCGTCCAAGCCCAGTTTCCGTCACCCTCATTTAAAAACTGTTTTTACACTGCAAATTAATTACACGAAGTTACTAATTGACAGACGTTTAGCACTGACGATTGAAAACGGAAGAAAAATAAGCGGAATGGATTTCTCTAAAAAGTGTGCTTACTTCCTTATATGGCGTTGGGGATGCGCACGCATACTGCTGCATAATAAACTATTACAGAAAATAACACTGTAATGACGTCATATTTGTATCACACTTCGGCGGATTCAGTTAAACTATACCGTGTTAATATGTTTTAACCAAAGAGAGGCAATTCGTACAACCTGTATCTGATTTAAACAGAGTTACACTTTGTTATAGGGTAAAATCAACGTCATGGAAAATATTACATTGAAGTTACCAGCCGCATTGTTATAGCGATCGAGGTGAAAAATGAAACAATGCAAACGTACAATTTTTACAATGAAATGGATGCATAGACATATAAACATGTTTTTCATTTTTAAAATGTTTCTGTATCATGATGATCTAGTTGAATCTATCACTCATTAAAAAACATGACGGAAACTGGGCTTGTAAACTAAATGATTTCTCAGTTTTAGTATATTTATAAAAAGGTCACATGCCACTTCGATAATTTATATAAAACAAAATTCTTTGATGTACAATTTGCAAGAAGGGGTAACTTAATAGAAAGTAGAGTAAACATTGTCAGGATACATAGATTTGTCTGAAAAAATAGTATGTTAACATAAGTGACGGAAAGTGGCCCCCGACCAGACGTACCTCAGTATAGCTAACTCAAATGAATCCCGATTTACAATATATGATTATATAGAGAATTAGGTAATAAAACAGTTAGCGGCCTCGGGCAACAGTTTCCAAGGTCATCCCCGATAATTTCGGACAATAGTTTTTACTGTTCCCAAAACACCCATGAAATAACTGTATACTGCATTACAATTCACTAAAAATAAAAACAATATTGTCACCATATCGGGAGAGATGGTGTCGTTAGTGTAGAACACATATACATGTACATCATTTGTACAACTGACTATTTAACCATAACGAAATTCACCTGCGAATATGGTTTACTAATTGAATAATTAGGACAAAACGATTGTGGAATATAGAACTTCCTACTTAATAACCATGCATCTCATATCTTTACATTACATCAGTGGAGATACTTGTTAAACCTTTTTTTTATAAAAATGTCAATTGAACACAATCGGAATTACATAAGATAATTGCAAAACGATAAAGTGTATAACTTACACACATCTGATGTTATAAACATGTTTGAAGTGAGTAGTATTACAAACTCACAATGTAAATAACCACAATCACGATGCAGTTATCAGTGCACCGGAGAACATTCCGTTTCTACAGCTATTAACGCGATTCCAGCCATCACAGTCACCCAGGTCAACCTTGTCCCCGCTGACGAGGTTCATGTTAATGGTAGCGGAGGCAGACCGATGGTCGGTACTGGATGAGGTAGTACGTGTATATGCAGCCACAGTATTTGCTCCGTTGTGCCGTATGTAGCAGTAAGTAGAACCTGACGTACTATAGGATCTCACAAACGCAAAGGAGAACAGGTACACTCCCGGAACCGTGCAGGTAAATACTCCTGTTGTCGTATCATAGCCATCTCCCACATTACCAAGTACTCTGCTGAATGTCGGGACGCCGTCCACTAGATTACGTGTCGGTGAGTGCACCGAAAAGAACACGATTGGTGCTGAAACAAAAACAGATAATTATTGGTATGTTTGTGATAACTAATGTTATATATTGTTAAAATATATATGGATATAACATATATTGTCATAGTTAAAATGAAACTAGTTAAGCATGCTGCATTAAGCAACTGATAGCATATTGTTTGATATTCATTTCATTTCAATTATTGCCATTGACTTCTGTACATAAAACAGCACGTCGGTAATAGTTAATTAGTATGCTCATGAACAAAATGGCTTTCTGTAGTATATACTCATGGACCAAATGGCTTTCTGTAGTATACTCATGGACAACATGCCTTTGTGTAGTATACTCATGGACCAAGTGGCTTTCTGTAATATTAG
The DNA here is from genome assembly GCA_037043455.1 of Cyrtodaria siliqua. Taxonomy (NCBI): domain Eukaryota; kingdom Metazoa; phylum Mollusca; class Bivalvia; order Adapedonta; family Hiatellidae; genus Cyrtodaria; species Cyrtodaria siliqua. Next base: position 35,596 of record JAWPHD010005372.1, on the reverse strand, counting down.
ATGAATGAGAGCGCAATGGACACTATTTACTATGAACAGTTTATTTCTTAGTTGTAATTATAAGGACAGGAAATCTAGTTAAATAAGATATGTTTCATCACTGCACGTATTTATTTATTTTTTTAAAATGGGTTTTGTGTGTGTGTTTTTTTTGTGTTTTTTTAATAATTTTATTAACTTAACTGAATTATAAAGATAACAAAAGTATCTTCCAGAGGGAATACTGAGTTATGTTTTCATGAATTCGAAGTTAGTTATTAAATTAATTTATTTATAGGCATGTTTATAATAAAATAAATAAATAGAGCGTCTTGCTAATACGCACAGATCGAACTAACACAACATTGGACAAATGCTTTATTAGACTGCAACAACGAACAGCCGTCTTTGTTATGGGTAAAAGTTATATTGCATTTCAATCTTATGCTTAAAGAAACTATCCCGCCAAATAACGGCAACATTACACTTCAAAATCGTTTATCAAAACACTACCCAGGTGTGCAGGTCATATACAAATGTATGTGTGCCGATTAAAAGTATAGTTTTATTCACGGGTTCTTAAAATATCCCTGACTGAATATGCGTAAATTGAATTATGCGTTGGTAACTCTTAAATCGACACTCCAGTTTCGGGGTTTGGCCTGACTGGTTAAAGCCGTTTATATTGTGTCGCCATAGAGTTTGGGTACTCAAAATATGTAAGTTATATAAATACCTCGTCGTCAGTGGGTTTATAAACTGTTGTAAACTTTGCCTGTTGATGTCGGGATAGGGACTAATGAAAAAGTTATCGTTCTCGGCAGATAGCTTTATTTGTTGATGAGTACGATTGAGTGCACAGTCTATAATTGTTTCATTTAGAAATAATACATTAAGTGTTTCCACTCATTACAAATAGTATGTGCTTAATCATATATTACTCTACATATGTGCAGGTAAATTGAATTGAGCATGAATTAAGGATGTGGCAATACCAGCTCCATCTATAGAACAGCAAAATATGCAGTAACACTAGTGTCATTGCAGGGGGAGAAATTGGAAAATACCAAATTTGACATGAAAGATGACTAGATTAGGTACCTCCGAAATTAAAATAGGACATTGCAATAAATAGATTTCGCGGCATCACCTATATATGATCTATGGAATAGTTGTCCATTATTGTGTATGAATAAAATAATTACTTAAAGCAAATTATAAATCCATTTTCATAATTTTGTAAAGTTTAGTCTTTTTGTTACTTAAATATTTGTAAAATTATAATGTAAACCTTAATATAAATAAAGCTGTTGAATTTATATACTTTGTCAGTTTTTTTAACTATGACCTGTAGTGGTCAACCGATTTAAGAATTTTGAGACAATACCCGATACTATTTTTTTCCCAGATAAAATAGAATCTTGTTTCTGGTCTGGTTCGATGAGTAACGCGAATATATCTTTCTGCTTATTTTCTCTCAATTTTCAACTTTTTGAATAGTTTAACCTTATATATATTGTCTACTTTTTTATACCAAAAGTACAGTTACAATGCTATAATAACTAGTAGTGAATATTAAAAGTGTTGATCCAGATATACGTTTTTACTAATGCCAGCAGAAACTGACGAATGGAAGAAAGCTCATCAAAAGCAGACTTGGCATGTTGTTTACGTGTTCATGAGTAATGTGCACATTCCACAGAAGTAGAACGGTCTATATACATAAAGTAGTCCGGAAACAGGAGCCAAACAGTTTTTGTGTATTTGTGCATGCACAGTAGTTCTACTTTACGTACAGTGTTGTTTATTTCGCGCGCACAAAAGCATGTGCAGATTTAGAAACTCATTTACAAAGTGTGTCATTATATATTCACCAAAACCAACGATCCAAGTTGAGATGACGATTATGGTGACTAAGAGTGAGGTTTGGCGCTCCCCTAGAACATGGTTTAAACCACAGGCGGTATTTTTTATTTTTATTTTTTTATTTTTTTATCTGCTTTTGACCATGCAACGCGGTAGCCCTGTTGTCAACTCTTCAGTTTGAGGTGCATCATCCTGTCCTACTATTCATAATGTTATTGTTTTTAGTGTTTAATGCGTGTATTTGGTTGAAAATAATGAACAGTTTAGCTTAGTGTAACGAAACTGTAAGGGAGAGTACCAGTGTTTAGTAGGATGTATAACATATATTAAGGCATAATCAAATGTTAATTCATTTATTTATGTCGTATATTAAAGCAATTAGCATGCATACACGTAATATATCTATCAGATGTAAAAAGATAATAAATAGAATACATGCCGTACCGTATCTACTAGCAAACATCGTGTGTGTAACAGTTATCATAAATAATATGTAATTCTATTAAATCAACCGTTATTAAATACATTTTAGACTGGGGTGAATTATAAGAAATTAATTAAGTTACATTATATATTTATATTAACGGTGTGAAATATTCCATATTTATATTAGTTTCGTTACATTAAGCTCAACTGTTCATTACAACTTTTCGGTATCTCCATACCCCGCAACTGCTATTTTGGTTATGTTGCGAGAATGTACGGTACGGTACGCTTTTACTCCCAATCTAAAGAATGGCATGTATCGATATGTGTAATAGCTTGAAAAATAAATACAGTTGTTTTTAATGAACCCAAAGGAATAAAACAAGTTGTCTGTGCTAACAAAGGCAATGAGCAAAAAATGAGTAAGAAGTTCGGTTAATATATCGCAAAATCCTGCAATCCGATCAGTTGACGTTTTGAACTTATAATAGTGCATAAACTGTTTCAAATCAGTCAAAGTCATATGGTGTTATACATTTAACAAGGACGTCAACTGCTTTTATTTTAATTCGTCTGTCACTAGAACAATAAAAACAGCACAACTTAATATACGGGTCAACCTGTATTAAAATATTTGCCTTTGCGATGGTCGCTATTCTAACTAACGTGTTGCCGTCTAAAAACTCAATTTGCGAGCATTAAACGAATGAAATATATTCAAAAGTTCAATACAGTTTACAGTCCATATGGACTTGTATTCGAGCTGATATTGTCGTTTTATTCCAGGTGGCACAGAGGTTTTGTGTTCACCCGACTGATCATAGAAAAATATCTCAATAAATACATAAGATAAGCTAAATATACATGCAATATCTTAGTTGCAGGTGAACTATTGTGCACCCATTTAAGACGTATTTCCTCTATTAAAAACAAACGTCCCCATGAAAACAAGGAGGTGTATAGCATGGTATAGCTATAATTAAATCAACAAAGAAGACGGTAACCAACAAGTAATCTCATTGCCAAAAGTACACTTCCAGAAAATAGCTCGAACCTTGTTCAACTAAACCTTCGCCGATTAACCGCATTTAAGAGAGTGTAAGCTGCAAGTTGGTTCTCCTAAAACAATATCCATGCACAATTGTTCTATTTTGCATACGGTGTTATTTACCTAGAGCACAAAAAAACATTCAGTTAGAAATATCAGTTGGCAACATTTACTGATTCCGAGACATGGGACTGCAGGTATTTGAGTGTGTACACTCGGTGGATATATATTGTGAGAATATGTATATATATATTGTTAGCATCAATTGTCATTTGGAATGTGACAACATGGTAAGAACGGCCTTTTTGTCTCCGACCGATCCAAGGCAGTACAATTTTGTCAACGTTTTATGTTCGTGGTGCCTATACTTTTATGTGCTTGGTGCCTCATACCTTTATGTGCGTGGTGCCTCATACTTTTATGTGCGTGCTGCCTTATACTTTTATGTGCGTGCTGCCGCATACGTTTATGGGCGTGATGCCTCATAATTTTATGTGCGTGGTGCCTCATAACTGTATAATTTTATGTGCGTGGTGCCTCATACATTTATGTGCGTGGCGCCGTCATACTTTTATGTGCGTGAGTCATACTTTTATGTGCGTGGTGCCTCATACTTTTATGTGCGTGGTGTGCATAATATTTTTATGTGCGTGGTGCCTCATACTTTTATGTGCGTGCGCCTCATATTTGTATGTGTGTGGCGCCACTTTTATGTGCCTAGTGCCTCAAATCATTTATGTACTGGTGCCTCATACATTGCTACTATTTCTTGGTTGACTGCGTTCTGTGTGAATTGCTACATTTCCGATTGAATATATACATACACCAAAAACACACCTAATAAATAAAAAAGTGTCTGACTATTAAATATGTGACGTTAAACGGTCAAAAGTGACGTCATGGTGCATTAATTTGCATTTAAGATTAGTTTGCCAGCAAAACTGTAAAGAACAACGGACTTACGTTAGAAAGCTGTTTAAGAAATAGATAAAAACATAATAAAAGAAATAAAATAAAAAATAAAAAAAATCTATATAAAAAAAAATCATGTTAACAACATCTAAAACTGCATTTTTGTGGCTAATTCAGGGGCCATACCTCTGGTGTTACTCGTCCAATCTGGCCCATTATCGAACTACTAATCCGAGATCTTATGGTCATATACAATCTGTTCACGTTTGGTTAAGATTTCTCAAGAAATGTGGCCTCTATCGTGTAAACAAGATAATTCAGGGGCCATAACTCTTATGGTCATATATAATCTATGGAAGTTTGGTTAAGATGGCCTCTATCATGTAAACAAGATGAACAACTGCAGTGTTTGCTATTCAAGAGTCATAACTCTGGTGTTACTAGTCCCAATTGGCCATTTTCGACCTTATCCGAGATCTTATGGTCATATGCAATCTGCACAAGTTTGGTTAAGATTGCTCAAAAGATGTGGCCTCTATCATGTAAACAAGATGGAAACTGTATTTTTTGATAATTCAGGTGCCATAACTCTGGTGTTACTGGTCCGATCTGGCCCATTATCGAACTCGTCTGATATCTAATGATCATATATAATCTGTGCAAGTTTGGTTAAGATTGCTCAAGAAATGTTACCTCTATCATGTAAACAAGATGAACAACTGAATTTTTTGATCATTCAGGGGCCATAACTTTGTGTTACTGGTCCATTATGGATGGTGTTACTGGTCATTATGGAGATCATCCGAGATCTTATGGTCATATACAATCTGTACAAGATTGGTTAAGATTGCTCAAGAAATGTGGCCTTTATCGTGTAAACAAGATAAAAAAACCTGCGTTTTTCGCTAATTTAGGGGCCATAACTCTGGGTGTTACTAGTCCGATCTGGTCCATTATCGAACTCATCCGAGATCTGATGGTCATATACAGATCTGTTTAAGCTTGGTAAAGATTGCTCGAGAAATATTGCCTCTATCGTGTAAACAAGATATAAACAAATGCATTTTTTTTGCTAATTCAGGGGCCATAACTCTGATCTTACTGGTCCGATATGGCCCATTATCAAACTCGTCCGAGATCTTATGGTCATTTATAATCTGTGCAATTTTGGTTAAGATTGCTCAAGAATGTGGCCTCTATCATGTTAACAATATGAACAAATGCATTTTATTGCTAATTCAGGGGTCATAACTCTGGTGTTACTGGTCCGATCAAACTCGTCCAAAATATTATGGTCATTTGCAACCTGTGCAAGTTTGGTTAAGATTGCTCAAGAGATGTGGCCTCTACCATGTAAACAAGATGAAAAACTGTATTTTTTGATAATTCAGGGACCATAACTCTGGTGTTACTGGTCCGATCTGGCCCATTATCGAACTCGTCCGAGTTTTTATGGTCATATATAATCTGTGCAAGTTTGGTTAAGATTGCTCAAGAAAAGTGGCATCTAAACATGATGAACAACTGCAGTGTTTGCTAATTCATGGGCCATAACTCTGGTTTAACTGATCCGAATAGGTCCAGTATCGGCCTTCTCCGAGATCGTACGGTCATATGCAATCTGTGCAAGTTCGGTTAAGATTGCTCAAGAAATGTGACCTCTATCGTGTAAACAAGATGAAAAGCTGTATTTTTGCTAATTCAGGGCCCATAACTCCGGTGTCAGTTGTCCGATCTGGTCCATTATCGAACTCGTCCGAGATCTTATGGTCATATAAAATCTGTGCAAGTTTGGTTAAGATTGCTCAAGAAATGTGTCCTCCATCGTGTAAACAAGATAAATGTTGACGACGGACTCCGGACGCCGGACGAAGAGTGGCCACAATAGCTCACCTTTGAGCACTAAAAATAAAGTGAATATAGTTAACTCTAAACTCTTGTATTCAACATGATAACGTTCTTTATCATAGGTGACACGTGTTTGTTGTATTCAGCCAGATGATCAAACTCAAAGTCCAGACTCTATTGTGCCCATCGCGTCAGGTATACCCTGACGTGTTCGTTGGCGGACGGACTATAAACCTTAGAATTACACACACATACACACAGATGATCAAACTCAAAAAGACAAGAAGAAATATATAGCATTACATAGTTATAATCAAAACTCAGAAGGGCAACAGCCAACTAATATAGTTGCAAAATTACATTTCTAGAAAATAATTCGTGACGTGTTCGTCACAATCTTCACCAACCGCATTGTCAGAGTGCAAGTCGCGTGTTGTTTCTTCTAAAACAAAAACAAGGTCAGGGATAAACGAAATATCCACATGGTATGCATTCGCTACTTTAATAACCTTGCCGGTTGTGTTTTTTCGGAAAACATACCAATCGACATTATATTCAAACTCCTCGCAGTGGTTACTTCCCCTTTCTGTTAGAGTAATCATTGCCACCACACAAATTTATAGCTGAAATCCAGCTAAGTTTAATTTTTTGGTTAAATATTTTTAGCCAAATATTTCAACTTGATAGGAAAATAGTGTGAACAAGAAATCCGTGGATTCACATGTCTCGCCTAATGGGGGCTGGGCTTAAAAATAAAAAGGTCAATTATGCATGAATGAAAGTTTGTAAACATTTTAGTAACTAACAAGAGGTCAATGACCTTGAAGCTCTACTGATAGATTTTGATAGCTAGATCAGCATTCCTGTGACGTTTCATAAAAATCTCCCAAGTAGCTTCAGAGGAGTAGTCGCTACAAGTTGAAGTTTTTACTATATAACTCTAGGTAAACAAAAATGGCCACTGGCAGCCGTATTTAATGCCGAATCAAAATAGTTTTCGACAAGGATCAACATATTGTCATGCTGATCATTTCATAAAAAGTCCCATATCAATATCACTTACAGTTTTCAAGAAGTAGTCGCTACAAACTTGTTTTTAAAAATCTATGTTTAGCCTCGGTGGTCATCTTGAATTTCCGGCCGACCTGAAATTGTGCTAGTACAGACATCAAGAGCAACATTCCTGTGAAGTTTCATGAAAATCCTTCAAGAATTTTCAGAGGAGTAGTCGCTACAAATTTTAACTAAACAAACTCTATGTAAACAAAGATGGCCACTGGCGCCCATGTTTAAGGTCAAGTCAAAATAATTTTCGACAAGGATCAACATCATGTCATGCTGATCATTTTAGAAAAAGTCCCATATCAATATCACTTATAGTTTTTAAGAAGTAATCGCTACAAACTTGTATTTTAAAAATCTATTTTAGCTTTGGTGGCCATCTTGGATTTCACATCAACATGAATTTTTGCTAGGATCAATTAGACTTTATGGGCAACCTTTCTGTTAAGTTTCATGAATATCCATCCAGCAGTTTCAGCGGAGTAGTCGCTACAAATAAAAGTTTACGGACAGACGGAAGACGGACGCCGCACCACGGCATAAGCTCTGCTGATCTCTGATCAGTCGAGCTAAAACAATCGAGTTTGCCGTTTGCTGAGATGACATTTAAGTGCATTTGTTAAAAAACAAAATGCCATTCTATTAAAAACAAGAGGCCCAAGAGGGCCTGTGGATGCTCTACTGGCTAAAACGGCTCTTATATCAAGGGTTGTCGACATAAAATTCCCATGCTGTGTCTAGTCTGGTATGGGCATTCTTAATTTGTCCCACTATCTTCTATGAATGAAATTTCATAAAAATGGGGGGGGGGGGGGGGGGGACATAAAATTCCCATGCTGTGTCTAGTCTGGTATGGGCATTCTTAATTTGTCCCACTATCTTCTATGAATGAAATTTCATAAAAAAGGGGGGAGGGCCTTTATATTAACATTCTAAACAAATATGGTAAAGATCATATACAAAATGAAGTAACTACAGATTTAACAAAGGAAAATACAATATAGCATTTTACAAGGGCCATAACCTGTCGTTACTAACTAGATCTAGCTGGTTTTCGAACTTGTCCAAAATGCCATTGATATACCATGCTTTGCACAACTAGACATCATACTGAGGCTTCCTGCCAAGTTTCGTCGAAATCCAACAAGGCGTTTAGGAGGAGTAGCGCCGACAAGAAATTAAAAAAAAAAATGTCAAGGGGCCGTAACTCAATCAAAAATCAACGAACTAGAAAAAAAATACAATAGGCACAGCAATGCTTCCTGCTAACACGGTGTTAACACCAAAAAAAATATTACTACAAACAAATAATGATATAAGAAAGAAAGAAAAAAAAATACTAAACAATAAATAATAAAAAAAAAAATAAATAAAAAAAAATAAAAAAAATAAATAAAAAATAAAAATAAAAAAAAAATAAAAAAAATGTATATCTATTAAAAAATAAATAAAATATATATATATATACTAATAATAAAAAAAAGGCAAAGTTTGGTAAAGATCAGATGAAAAATGAAAGCCCTATCGTATTAACGAGGCAAAATATAGCATTTTTAACTAAATCAAGGGCCATAACTCCGCAGTTATTGGTCCGATCTGGCTGGTTTTCGAACTTATGCGAGCTTTCATTAATCTTATCAATCGGGTAAAGTTTGGTAAAGATCGGATGAAAAAAGAAGGCCTTTGGCCAGTAGAGCTAAAAATCATCAGCTCCAAAAAGTAGGTCAAGGTCATAGATGAAATCCAGGCATCCAAAAAAAAAGATGCACTACCGAAGACACAACTATGTAGAATATGTTTTCTTCCAAAGATTAAGCTATAAATTAGGTTGAAACATCTAGTGCATAATTCTAGTTCATGAGAAAGTGATGTAAATTTAACAATTAATGTTATCTGCCCTTTGCTTGGATGGTCAAGTTCACATCCACATTTGCTTTGTCACGTTGCAATGTACTACTCAAGATACAACTATAAGCAAAGTTTGAAAGCACTTTGTGCATACAGTTTGTGAAAAAGTGACCTAAACGCCAAAGTTGAAGGTAAAAATTATAAGGTTATCTGCCCTTGCTTGGAGGGTCAAGGTCACTTCCACATTTGCTTTGTCACGTTGCGATGTACCACCCAAGATACAACTATAAGCGAAGTTTTAAAGGTCTAGTGCATACAGTTTGTGAAAAAGTGACCTAATCGCAAAAGTTGAACCTAAAAATTATTAAGTTATCTGCTCTTTGCTTTGAGGGTCAAGGTCACTTCCACATTTGCTTTGTCACGTTGCGATGTACCACCCATGATACAACTATAAGCAAAGTTTGAAAGGTCTAGTGCATACAGTTTGTGAGAAAATGACATAAATGCAAAACTTGAATGTTGACGCCGATGCCGCCGGAAAAGCAACACCTATGTCTCTTTTTTTCTTCGAAAAGGCGAGACAAAAACGGTATCTGGGTACAAAAATAATTTATATATTTTTTATATAATTTTTTTTTTTAACGAACATGCACAGCGGTTACAAGCTGTGCGTAAATTTAATAAAGAGATTATTCCAAAGCCAAAACCAGGTTGCATGTTTTCAAGATCAAGACGATGTGTCGCGCACAAAATACAGGTCGTGGCCCCAAGGTCAAGGTCACATTAAGAGGTCACAGGTCAAATTGTGTCCGATCAATAACTTTTGCATGGTCACACTTGAAGTTCATAGGTCAAAAACAGGTATGCAATTTCGTGTCCGGACCGTAACGTCACAACCCCTGCAGGGATTTTTAAATAACTTAGCACAAGTGATCACCATAACAAGATGATGTGTCGCGCGCAAAACCAGATCCGTACCTCAAAGGTCAAGGTTACACTTGAAGTTTATAGATCAAAAACAGGTACGTAATTTCGTGTCCGGACCGTAACGTCACAACCCCTGCAGGGATTTTTAAATTACTTGGCACAAGTGATCAACATAACAAGACGATGTGAGGCGCGCAAAACCCGGGTCCGTACCTCAAAGGTCAAGGTCACACTTGCAAGTCATAGGTCAAAAACAGGTATGCAATTTCGTGTCCGGACCGTAACGTCACAACCCCTACAGGGATTTTTAAATAACTTGGCACAAGTGATCACCATAACAAGATGATGTGTCGCGCGCAGAACCCAGATCCTTACCTCAAAGGTCAAGGTTACACTTGAAGTTTATAGGTCAAAAACAGGTACGCAATTTCGTGATCGGACCGTAACGTCACAACCCTGCAGGGATTTTTAAATAACTTGGCACAAGTGATCACCATAACAAGATGATGTGTTGCGCGCAAAACCCAGGTCTTCAATGTCAAGGTCACACTTGGAGGTCAAAAGTCAAATTGTGTCCGGTCAATAACTCTGGCATTCATGAACGGATTTTCAAATAACTTGGCACAAGTGATCACCACAACAAGACGATGTGTCGCGCACAAAATACAGGTCGTGGCCCCAAGGTCAAGGTCACATTTAGAAGTCAAAGGTCAAATTGTGTCCGATCAATAACTTTTGCATGCCTGGACGGATTTTCAAATAACTTGGCACAAGTGCTCACCACAACCAAATGAGGTGTCGTGCACAAATCCAGGTCCATAGCTCCAAGGTCAAGGTCATACTTAAAGGTCAAAGGGCACTTTGGAGGCATTTATCACTTACAGTGATATTTCTTGTTATTATTTGTTTTGAAAGACCTATCATAGTTTTATCAAAAAAACATGCATAAGCCATACGTAGAGTATGTTTTGAAAAAGCTGTTTGGGTCGGATGGTGCTGACTACTTGCATGTAGAAACATGAGGAAAATGTGAAATGTTTATGCAACACATTATGAATACATTGCACAAATGTATGATTTAACCTTTATAAGTACTCTTCAAAAGTTGAATTTTAACTTTTTAGCAAGATATTTTGGTTTGTTTACCTTGTCAACCAATCAAAATTAAGTGATTCTGTGTAATAGCTCTGAATTTTACCCTGAAACTTTTTCCCTCCCCGCTGATTGGTTGATAATTGGTGTAGTCTGATCTAAACCGAGCATTACCTAGTGTATCGCCATTTTTTGTAATCACATGGCCTCAGCTATCGTCACGTGATTTGTATGGTGGCAGCGAATAGTGGCATTTTTTCCGAAAGGACAGGCCTAATGTCGCCCTGTACCGGTCAATTCGATTAGCAGTAGCATACTAAACATACAATATAATTATAGCGGAAATACCCATTGTGCGTTTCTTTTTTCGTTTCAGTATATCTTAAAATAATATCAAATATAGATAAGTAAACTTACATACGTTGCTGCGTGTTTGTTATAGATAATAAAACGTTAGTAAAGTTATTCGTCTAACATAAAAAATGATATACCCATCTAATAATGGTTAGTTTCGTGCTAGATAAACCTATACGGGGTATTATACACTGGTATTATATCACATTATTCTAACCTACATTATCTAATTGTATATATAATTCATGATTATTTTGTTAGAAACTTGGACCATACGCCGCTGGTCATGGAATGGTGTAAAAATACCTCATTGAAGGTTCCATGTTCACCGTCATACGCTTACCATCTTCGGGATGGCTCACATTTATGTACTATCGACATTTTAAATAATGAGTTCTGCTCAATCCGGGGCTAGAGGGCGTGAACGGTAGCAAGTACCTTTTACTACCGTTCGTGAACAGTTTCAATCAAACCGAGACTGCAATATTTCGTATTTATCGTGTTCGGCCGTTTCCAAAAGTCCACTCTCATACTCATTTTAAGGAAATGTTACTCTTAATGTTTATCTCAATCAAACCGAGATTGTAATATATATATATATTTTTTGTATTTGTTGTGTTCGGCGATTTCCAAATTTCTCCTTTCAGGCTCTTTTTATCAAAAACGTAAAACACTAAATCGTCGAAAACTCGAATCAGTGTTGTTCTATAATAAGCAGTTTATTTTCCTTAATGTACGTAGAAGGATGATTTAAATACACGTAACTTGTAAGTTTGTATTCGGCGTAGTTTTCTCCAAACTACAGCAGCTAGAGCCTTAATCATTGTGTTATCTTCATTACATGTAGTACGTGTTAGTGCCATGTAGTCACCTTATGTTAACAGGACTTAGTTTTGTGCATTCCTGAATTAAAGCAGACTACACCAAATTAAACGTATTCATCATTGCATCATGGTCAGTATAAAACTTAGAACCATTCACCTTATTATTGACCTATATTTTATAAATAAAATACTTTGTAATTTATTGACAAAGCGTCATCTATCTATCTATCTTCCAATAAGTCAAACCCCTGCTGGGGACCTAGACTTGACGCGCGTCAACTGACAAGGCGTTAGTTGAAATAAAGCTAAGGATACAATTAGAAATATTATACAGTGTTAAAAACAGGTTAAAAGAAGATAGGGCATGCTTTCTTGGGAGACATGTGATTGACATGGCTAATAGCCAAGCCAAATGCACTGGGGGTCAGGGTTACTACGCTTTGAGGTAGGGTATTCCAATGTACTATGGTTCTGGGGAAGAATGAGTATTTATAATAGTCAGTACTTGTTTGGATTTTGGATTTTTGGATTCATGGAATATTTATCATTGAGATTTTGTGTGTTTAATTTTTTATAGATGGCACATTTTAGATTTCACAACCTCTCAAATATATAGTCCTGGATCCGCTCATGATATTTTCGGATATCATCAGACGTGACTTGATTCAACTTCTCTTATATACGAGGGAAATGAATGTATACTATCATATGCCTTAAGTTGTATAACACTTTGTCATATATGTATGAAGTTATCCCTGAATGGTATACATTTATAACGGGGATATAAAAAGGAAACAGCAGACTTTTCACTTAACCATTTCGACACTATAGACATAATTTCTGTGTGTTTTTAAGTCAAATTATTATTAATTGATTTACTATTTGGAGTCCAAATGTAGGAGTCTATACTAATCTTCTCCACCTCTCCACTCCACCGTACCACCCATCTCCACAACACTCAGCTTTTTAGCACATGACGTAATAATACTAATATAATGCAACAACTTTGTTTACTAAACAGGTCGATGTTCCAGCTGTTTTTGGAACATTTAAAAATACAGCAAAATGGACCATTTCACACACACACCCCACAATTAACATTACATTTTAAACAAAAAAAAGGCGGACTACTTTTTATATTAGGGACTATATTAGACACATCGGAGCAACACATACTACACCTACAGATGTCGTGAACTTTCTCATGTAAACTGAGTCATGTAATACCTCGTTCTGTTACCACATGCCCATTTTGGTAAGGTCGGTACGATTCGAGCCCGAGAAATAGAGTAATGACGTCGTAAACATTATTTATGAAGAAAAAAAGACGTGTTAGAAATTAGACACGGCATGCTGCTCTGTGATGCGTTTTTTTTTCAAGAAATGATGCGCATGGTATCACGATTGAACGTGTGGCATTTTCATAATTGTATTCTCTATGTCTTGCAACTAAACCTACCATTAATCATAAAGCTATTTTAGGCACAGCACTTCTCCCTTGAAAACATGAATTAGCAGTAATAGTCAGTCTAGCTCGACTGTTCGATCCGTAGATTTGGAAATAACGAAACTAAACTATAGTACTGAAAATAGTGAACATGCATTGTACAGAAAGACTGTTATCAATATTTCCATAATGATGCAGTGAAAGTGCTTAGAACCGATGTGACGAGTGCGGGCTCGAGACGAGGAAGAAGCAGCACGTTTTAAGAGAACATGCCTTGCAATTTCTTGATATGCAATGATAAAATATATCTGCGAGATTTAAAGTATAAATCAAGTAGATCTACGGACCATCGACCAAATGTGATGCCAAGAAATTATTATATGAAACAGGTATGATACCACACTGATGAATATACGTGTCAAAGATGGCGTGATTAATACAGTACTGGTTCTACCCAGGAAAGCTGGGTTGCTCTGTCTGAACAACATAATCTCAAGCTCAAAGAGTATTTCGGATTGCAGCTGCAATTTAGAGCGTATTCCGGATGCCGGCCAAATTTATTCCAGTGAGGAAGGGGTTACACCCTCCCATATACATTGACCAATTCCGTGCACACTTTCACTTGTGGAAAACAGCAGGTTTAAATACGAAAAAACACTTACAGCTTCCTTCTTATTTTAGCATGAAACACCGTGTCCTCGAGTGTCACAGCATCTTTCCGTCCCTAGCGTCTCACCGATCCTTGACTATGTTCAACGGGAATTGGCGGACTGAAATTCCATATACATCACATATATATATGTCAACTGTCTAAACAACTAAATTAGTGACATGGTCATTACAATGTCTTTCAAGCAATTTATCGTCGTATTCAACAACCAAACATAACCACAACTGACATGTCAACGGTTTATTGTTGCTTGAGCAAATGGCGTCATTTAAAACAAGGGAATTAATCGTATTACAATTTTGTTTATCCCATTATATATTTTTTAAGGCTAAACAGAACATACCTTTTCGCATGTTAATCACCACACCCACCCACCCACTCTTGACCAGTTCCACCCGTCAACACATTACTTATTTATTTTCTTAAAATGGCATCTTTCTCATGTGACGGATATATATCTGCTATTTCTTTAAAGATTGCTTGTAATCTTGGTACAAATGCAATTTCACCACATAATTCTGTTTAAGGTTACACATGACATATCTTTACCGATGATAATCGCCGCCAACACCAGCAGGCCTGCCAAAACTCCGGCTAAATTTCGGATTCTCCGGATTTTTCATTTGATCTCCGGATCTCCGGATTTAAGTGTACAATCTCCGGATTTTCCATCAAATCTTACTTTTAAAAATATGTTCAAGATTTAAAGGCAATATGTTCACATTTCATGCATTGGTCCTGTCACGTTCCCTAGCTAGCAATGCAAAGGAAGGTATTTACAAGTGTCAAATCCATGGGAGGGTGGGGTTCATCGGTGTAATGCACTGGGTGAATATGCAAATAACACCTATACGGATATAATTAATTCCTTCAGTGGAATAACAACATGTGCAATAGTAAAAATATATTACTTGTTTCTTTAATTTGTCAATCTGATTGAAATAGCATTTTTTTTAGGATCTAGCGACTCCTTCTATGTGGTGGTATTACTAAAACATCTGCTGCCGTACATCACGATGATTATAATTTGTTTAAGAGTTATGAAGATTTTGTGTTTGCATTTAGCATGCATCTGTGTATAATAGTATGTGCAATGTCATAAAGAACAGTTGTGGTACAAATTAAACAAGCCCTTCTAATCTATTTACAATGTCTTCCCTAAAGCCAGGAACGTTTAAAAGATACACTTTCCCGCTTAATAAAACAAACTACTTTTGTGCACGTTGAAGTATGTTAATATATTAGTTTCTATAACTATCAAACATGAAAGCATTAGCATAAATTGCAAAAAAATAATTAAGTTGTGCTTTTTAAAAAGGCGAAAATCAAGTAGCGCGCTCCAATTTTCATTTAAAAATGTTCTTCGCGCGCTTTAAATTTTTTAAAAATCTCAGGATTGTGTGTTAACAAGTTTTGGCAGGCCTGCACCCGTCAACCCCTTACCAGGTCCACCCCTCCACACACATTAATTATTTATTTTCTTAAAGGTCCTCTTTCTCATTAGTTTTTCTCTGATTGTTCACGGATATATATATATATATATATCTGCTCTATCTTGTATGAAGAGCGATGCCTCGTTTTTTTCTAATGGTATTTCAGGTGTATGTTCTCTGAAAAATCTCTGAAATGACTAGCTGCGCTGTTCTCCGACAGCTTTTTTTGTGTTTTCTAATGATCTTGTCGCCCATGTAGCACACAACAGACTCTTGTAATGCATATCATACCATTGTTGACTTGCACATTTCGTTGATCTATTTTGTTGCCCGGTTAGGTGGAACCTGGCTCAAGTGGGTACTGCTTTTTTAACAACGGAATGTCTTAACTCCGGAGCATTCGCAACATTTCACACACTACTTCACGGCATTACTTGAATGTAATACGCAGGTTTCCATATTGGTTACGTCAAAACAAATTTGCATTCAAAATCAGAGTTATCATCCAAATGTTGCAATGTTATTCAGCCGATTGCTCCTCAATAGTTTATTTACATGAAAACAGTGATAAAACCTTCATCTGCATTGTAAGAAACAAGCACTATTTTCTGTGCCGTTGCCTTCCGGCTAACATAATGTCAATATTTGAACATACCGAAGCGCAGTGATACACACGAGGCGGGGTCCCGAAGAACGACTGGACTGGCCGATCGTTCACGATTAAACTCCGGAGCTGTTACCATTGTGATATCCCTTATGTACAAGGTCCCATTTTGCGTAGTTTGTATGGTGGTCAAGCGGAAACATTGATGTGAAAGCCCCCAGTCAGCTTCTTTTTTTTAAATTATGATCAAGGATGTTGGATATTACAAGCGAGACAAACAACCGATAGATAAACAGAAGCCGGAAGGATGGAGTGACATACGAACACTAAAAAATCGACCGTCATATAACCTGACATGTGTTGAAATTGACGTGAAACATCATACAAAAACAACACTGTACTGCATGTATTGATATTTATCGATACTTACCATAAGTATTTGGCCCTACCATTGGCACCACCCAACCCAACATCTTTTCATTTGCAGTCATTCACCAAAACAAACGATCCAAGTTGAGATGACGATATGGTGACTAAGAGTGAGGTTTGGCGCTCCCTAAAACATGGTTTTAACCACAGGCGGTCTTTTTTTTGTTGCTTTTGACCATGCAACGCGGTAGCCCTGTTGTCAACTCTTAAGTTTGAGGTGCATCGTCCATTCCTACTATTTATCCTTGTTATTGTTTTTAGTGTTTAATGCGAGTATTTGGTTGAATAATTTGAATAGTTCAATAGTTTAGCTTATTGTAACGAAACTAAAGGAGAGTAACAGTTTAAGTAGGATGTAGAATATATATAAAGACAAAAGGAAATGTTAATTCATTTATTTATATCGTTTATTTTAAGACAATTAGCATGCATACACGTAATACATCTATCAGATGTAATTAGATAATAAATAGAATCCATGCCGTAATTACCGGCAAACAGCGTGTGTGTAACCGTTTTCATAAATAAATATGTAAAACTATTAAATCAACCTTATTAAATAAATTTCCGACCTGAGGTGAATTATAAGAAATTAATTAAATTACATGATATATTGTATAATAACGATGTGAAATATTCTATATCTGTATTAGTTTCGTAACACTAAGCTCAACTATTCATTACTACTTTCGGTATTCTCCGTACCCAGCAACTGCTATATCCGTTATGTTTCCGCTATGTTTCGGAATGTACTGTACTATACTGTACTGTACGGTAAGGTACGGTACGGCTTGTACCCCAAGCTAAAGAATGGCATGTATCGGCAAGATAGATAAATACGTGTATTAGCTTAAACTACAGTTGTTTTAATGATTCCACGGGAATAAAACAAGTTGTTATACTGACAAAGACGATGAGCCAAAAAATGAAGTGGTATTGGTGAGTGATTTTAATTAGTCTGTCATCATATCAGACGTAAGACAAAGAAACAGCCGGGATAGGTGCAAATTAAATCGGAAATAGTGTTGTTGTTTTTATTTTAAGAAAGTATCATGCAAGTAAGAAATTCGGTTAATATATCGCAAAAATCATGCAATCCGATTAGTTGACCTTTAACAAAATTGCTTATTACAGTGGCGTTGCTTGTGCAGTGTGGCGGCAGTAAAACGTCTCCCCGTGCTTGCAATCAGTACTGTTATCCATTCGATCTTTGGAGATCGCTGAGCCCGATACTTAGAGTTAGTTATCGGTGGTACATTTTCAATTTCTTTTGTTTTCTTACTTAATTTTTGATTCAGTGGTTCCACTACTCCGGCTGATAAAAGGCTCTGGGTATTGTTTAACCACTCATAGGATATGTTGTCTGCTTTTTATACGCAGGCTTCATAACTGCTGCTCCCAACTAAATTCAATTATGTTTATTTCGCTCTTCGGGGCATTTCATTTCATTAGATACTGGGACCATACGCCGTACGACATGGGGAATACATTAAAGAAGGATAACTCCATGTCCACCGCCATATGCATGCCATCTTCGGGATGGTTAAAATTGTGTGCTGTTGATTTTATGAATATTGAGTTCTGCTCAACCCGGGGCTAGAGGGCGTGTGCGGTAGCTAGCATATTTCACTACCACTCATGAACAGTCTCAATCAAACCGAGGCTGCAATATTTCCTATGTGTCGTGCTCGGCCGTTTCCAAAGGTCCATTATCATACTCTTTTTTTATTGACATAAACTGTTGCAAATCAGTCAATGTTATTTGACGTAAAGCAGTAAAAAAAATGATATCAGTTACTTTTATTTTATTTCGCCTGTCCCTAGAACTACCAAAATCAACCAAACTTGTATTAATAACGCGTCAACCTGTATTAAAATATAGACGTTGGCGATGGTCGCTATTCTAACTACCGTGTCGCCGTCTAAAAACACAATTTGCGAACATTAAACGAATGAATATATTCAAAAGTTTAGTACAGTTAACCATATACACCTGTATTCGAGCTGATAATGTCGTTTTATTCCAGGTGGCACAGAGGTTTTGTGTTCAGCCGACTGATCATAGAAACTCTCAAATAAATACAGAAAGTAAGCTAAAAACATGCAATTTTTAGCTGCAGCTGAACTGTTTTGCACTCATTTAAAACATATTGCCTGTATTAAAAACAAACGTCCCCATGAAAACAAGTAGGTGTGTAGCATGGTATAGCTATAATTAAATCAACAAAGAAGACGGTAACCAACAAGTAATCTTATTGCAAAAGTACAGTTCCAGAAAATAGCTCCTGTCTTGTTCAACAAAACCTTCGCCGATTAACCTCATTTAAGAGAGTGTAAGCTGCATGTTGGTTCTCCCAAAACAAAAGCAGGGCAAAGGATAAACAATATCCACGCACACTTGTTCTACTTTACATACAGTGTTATTTACCTCGAGCACACATAAACATGTGTATAGTTTGAACTATCGGTATGCAACATTTACCGATTCCAGGTATTGATTGGAGTGCAGGTATTTAAGTGTGTACAATCGATGATATACAATTTTTCATTTGGAGTGACAAGGTGGTATGAACTGCCTTTTTGTTTCCGACCGATCCAAGACAGTACCCTGCCAAGACTTTTATGTGCATGGTGCCTCATACTTTGCAAATAGTTCTTGGTTTTCAAATTCTGCGTTCTGGGAATGCGACATTTCCGGTTTAAAACTTGAATCCAATGCTATGATTATATATATATATATATATATATATATATATATATATATGATAATAATTACACATTTTACATCAAAATACACCTAATAAGAACGTGCGACTATTGAATATCAATCTCATTAAAATCTTATCATAATTACGCTTTGATACTCTCCGCTATAGGATCGGACATCACTCCCTTGAAGGTCACGTCAGATCGACCTTTCATCTAATCAATATTCATGAGAAGATCAACTTAATTCAACCAATGAAATCGCGCGTTTTATATGCACTTCATATAACGTTCGATTGAACTGAACAAACGAAAATCCACTGTTATATATCTATATCCGAATAAAGATAAAGTCTTCGTGTGTTATTGCTGTGGACTGCACGTTAAATTCAAATAAATGCACTAAATGGCATGTTTTATATCAAGATACGAAGAAAATCATGGGCGCTGCCATGTGTTTTTTGAAAATATATATTCCACCGAAATTATTACGACATTAGTACTCTAACTAGTAAGTCATAGTACATCTGGCCCGCTTAGCTCAGTTGATAGCGAACTCGACTGTTGATCCACGAGTGTCACTTTAGTGTGGGTTCAATCCCACGAATCGGTAATGTTTTTTTGTACTGCTATTAAAATCCGTCAAACAACATTTTCTTTAAAAAAAATCAGTAAATATTTAATAATGGTTGGTGTATTATGTTTGTCAATGCAATTATTTTGTGTTGTATAAGCTAAAGTTACGGACATTATCGCTTTCAATACCGAGCGTAGACTGCTCCACAGCGTTTTATTGAAACGCGACATGCAAAGTGAAGCAGTCTATACCGAGCAATTTTGTAGGCTAAAATCTGATTGGATAATCGTAAGGTCAATTTGACGTGACCTCCAATGGAGTGTTGTCAGATCCTTGTAGTTTATAGTATCGTTATACTATAAAGGGTCTGATTTTAATGAGATTGATTGAATATGTGACCGTTAAACGGTAAAAGGTCATTGGCTTGTATTTAAATTAGTTTGCCAGCAAAACTGTCAAAAACAACGGACTTACATTAGAAACTTTCAGTATTAAAATTTGAAAGTTTTCTACTATTAAACGACTCATATACCGTACACAATTTAAAAAATTGAATAGAGTTAACCCTACACCCTTGTATTCAACCTGATAACGTTGTTTATCATAGGTGGCACGTGTTTGTTGTATTCAGCCATATTATCAAACTTAAAAACTGTAAAATAGATCTACTAGTATTGCGAAATAAGTTAAATACATATATTGTTATTTTTGGTTTAAATGTTTTGCAGACAAATGCAACACATAGCCTGCATTCAAAACAAACATCCCCAAAAAGACAAAAGATATATAATATGACATAGTTATAGTTAAATCAACACAGAAAGGGTAATAGACCACGAGTCTAGTTGCAAAGGTCGCTTAGAACTGGAACATATATCGTGCCTTGTTTTTTACACTAGTTTAACCTACGTTAAGACATACCATTATATAATTGTATCTATAATTCATGATTATTAACTGTATATGAACGTTTTGACATTAGGATATCCATTATCCATGCTTTTTTTAATTTAGTATTTTGACTTGGTACCTATGCTACTTAGGCTGACAGGCTATGGACCCTATGATGACGCCTACCTAAAGCCCATTGGGACGGTGGCGTTTGATGTTTGTCCATGATCTTTCTTATCGTGCCCTTAATGATTTATTCTCTTACTGCTCTGGCTTCTGCCAAGTCATTGAGTACCTTCATTGTGGCTTTCTAGGCTATTGTTTTTTTTGTATCATATTTACACGAGCATATTTGTGTTTTACTTATATTGCCTATTGATGCTGCCTTGTTGGTTAGAGATTAGATCATGGCGGGGATTTTTTTATGTAAACTGTCCTATTTTAATGGGATGACAGTAGGGTAAGTGTGAGGTTTGGTGCACCCTAGAACCGGTTTAAACCCCCAGTGGCCTACTTTGCCACTGACCGTTCCAAGGCGGTAGCCCTATTGTCAACCCTTATGTGTTTGTGTTTTCTTTTGCATTTAATATTGCCTTTGCCTTCTTGTTTGTCTGTCTGCGTGTTTGTTTCTGTGTTTTGTGGTTGACTGTCCTCCTTGAATGCTACTTTCCCTGTCCGATCTTTTTGTATTTCTTTATAACTTCTGCTCCCAACTAAATTCCATTTTGATTATTCCGTCCACTGTTTTTTTCGTTTAGGGCAAACCATTTTGTTAGAAACTAGGACCATACGCCGCTGGTTATGGAATGGTGTGAAAATACCTAATTGAAGGTTCCATGTTCACCGCATATGCACACCATCTTCGAGATTTTAAATATTGAGTTCTGCTCAACCCGGGGCTAGAAGGCGTGAACGGTAGCAAGCAGTTTACTGCCGTTCGTGAGCAGTCTCTATCAAATCGAGACTGCAATAAAAAAAATGTATTTACTGACAGTGTTCGGGGACTTCCAAGTTTTTTTCCTTTCAGACTTTTTTAATCTGTTTCTCAAAAACGTTAAAGACTAACTTGATGAAAACTCGATTCATTGTTGTACTATAATTAGCAGTTTATTTTCCTTAATGTATGTAGAAGGATGATTACACGTAACTGCCTAACTTGTAAGTTTGTATTCGGCGTAGTTTTCTCCAAACAACATAAGCTAGACATTTAATCATTGTTTCATCTTCATTACATGTAGTACGTGTCAATAGTTTATTTAAGACGGAGAACTGCTATTTAAAATTAGCAACAAGTAGCACTGTAATTATAATGCCTCAACATTTATAACTGTATAGCATTTTCATCATTATTATATGACCATGTGATAATATAATCATGTTTTGTTGACAGGTGACTTATAGATCAGTAGTGTCGGGTGTATTAACCATTTGATTATAACTAGTATGTAACTATATATTTGTTTACACATGTCACTATAATAAATAAATGTGCTTGTTACTTATGTAGTACGTGTTAGTGCCATGTTGAGTCACCTTATCTTAACAGAACTTTGTTGTGTGCATTCCTGAGTTAAAGCAGGCTAAACCAATCAAATGTATTCATCATTGCATCATGGTCAGTATAATACTTAGCAACATGCAACTTATTATTGACCCTGATTTTATAAATAAAAGACTTTGTAATTTATTGACAAAGCGTCATGGAATCTTTATCATTGAGTTTTACTCTTTTTTTATTGATGTCAAAATTTAACTTTCACAGCCTCTCAAATACGGTATCCTGGATCCTAATAGTTTCTGATATAATCAGACGTGACTTGATTCAGTTTCTCTCTTGAATAGGAGGGAAATGAATGTATATTATCATATGCCTTCATTTGTATAGGACATCATATTTCTTAATTTGTATGGCACATCCTAAGCCTTAATTTGTATGGTACATCCTATGCCTTAATTTGTATGGAACATCATATGCCTTAATTTGTATGGAACATCATATGCCTTCATTTGTATAGCACATCATATTCCTTAATTTGTATGGCACATCCTATGCCTTAATTTGTATGGCACATCCTATGCCTTAATTTATATGGCACATCATATGCCTTAATTTGTATGGCACATCATATTCCTTAATTTGTATGGCACATCATATGCCTTAATTTGTATGGCACACCATATGCCTTAATTTGTATGGCACATCATATGCCTTAATTTGTATGGCACATCATATTCCTTAATTTGTATGGCACATCCTATGCCTTAATTTGTATGGCACATCATATGCCTTAATTTGTATAGCAGCTTTCTATATTGTGTTGTCATGTGTGTATGCAGTTATCCCTGAAGGGTATATATTATAACGGGGATATAAAAAGGAAACACAACAGAAACGTTGACTTTTCACTTAACCATTCTGACACTATAGACATAATTTCTGTGTGTGTTTTTAAGTCAAATTATTATTTTATTTAATTGATTTACTATTTGGAGTCTAAATGCTGAAGTCTATACAACTCCTCTCCACCTTTCCACTCCACTCTACCACCCATCTCCACAACACTCAGCTTTTTAGCACATGCCGTAATAATACTAATGTAATGCAACAACTTTATTTACTAAACAGGTCAATTTTCCAGCTGTATATTCGATTTTTTTGGAACATTTAAAAATACAACAAAATGGACCATTTCACGCACCCACCCCACAATTAACATTACGTTTTAAACAAACAAAAAAAGACGGACTACTTTTTATAATAGGGACTATATTCGACACATCGGAGCAACACGTGCTAAATAGTTGTTCTACATCCACAGATGTCGTGAACTCTCTCATGTAAATTGAGTCATGTAATACCTCGTCAGGTTACCAAGGTCAGTACGATTCGAGCCCGAGAAATAGTGTAATGACGTAGTAAACATTATTTATGAAAGGTATGTTAGCAAAAAGACAAGGCATGCTTGTTATGATATATTTACCTTATATTTACGAGGTGTATGCTCTGTGATGCATTTTTTCAAAACTAATGCGCATGGTATCATGTTTGAACCGTGTGCAATTTTCATAATTGCAATTTCTATGTCTTGCAACTAAACCTACCATTAATCATAAAGCTATTTCAGGCAGAGCATTTCTCCCTTGAAAATATATTGAACAACATGCTTTAGCAGTAAAAATCAGTCTAGCTCGACTGCTCGATCCGTAGATTTGGAAATAACGAAACTAAAGTCATATTTAGCCTTTTCCTATATAAACTTTGGGTTGCCATGGCGGCCATTTTGATTATTGCAAGAAAACAAAAAAACGCAATCTTAATAGACACCAACCATTGTGATAAAGTTTCAACAAAATCCTTCAAAAGGTTTCAGAAGATTTCATATGTAACCTTTTCCTATATAACTCTATGTAAACCTTGGGTCACCATGGCAACCATTTTGATTATTCGATGATAACGAAAAACAAAAATTGGATATAGGCCAACCCAAGGAACATGTATATGATATTTCACTGGAATGGATTAAGTGGTTTCGGAGGAGATGTCGTTTGAAATTTCCTTAAATTTGACATAGTTTTAGCCATGGAGACCATCTTGGATGACTGCCGGCCGCGAAAAACACAAATCTGAGGGGGACTATCCTAAAAATCATTGTAATGAAGTTTCATTAAAATCCTTCAAGCGGTTTCAAAAAAGATGTCATTTTTAGCCTTTTCCTATATACCTCTATGTAAACTTTGAGTGGCCGTGGCGGCCATTTTGATTATTCGACGATAACGAAAAACACAAACTTGATAGAGGCCAACCCAAGGAACATGTATATGATATTTCACAAGAATGAAATAAGTGGTTTTAGAGAAGATGTCGTTTGAAATTTCCTTAAACTTGACCTAGTTTAGCCATGGTGGCCATCTTGGATGACTGGCAGCCGCAAAAAACACAAACCTGAGAGGAACTATCCCAAATATCATTGTGATTTAAGTTTCATCAAAATCCTTCAAGTGGTTTCAGAGAAGATGTAATTTTTAACGTTTTCCTATTTAACTCTATGTAAACTTTGGGTCGCTGTGGCGGCCATTTTGATTATTCGACGATAACGAAAACCACAAACTTGTTAGAGGCCAACCCAAGGAACATATTTATGGTATTTCACAATAATGGAATAAGTGATTTCGGAGATGTCGTTTGAAATTTCCTTAAATTTGACCTAGTTTTTGTGTGTCAGATAAGGCAATATCAAACTAGTTTTTTTATAAAGTGTCTTCAATTACCAAGATATAGGCGGAGGGATGTATTTGGCTCAAGTTTGGCTAGCTTTAAGTATAGCTTTAAAACAAATAAAACTTTCGTTAATATAAACACTCAAACCAAGTTTGATACAGTGGCGCCATTTGAACAAATTTGGTTTAGCTGATGCTAAATACAAAATATTAAACCGTTGGCTCTAATAGTTTCAGAGAAGAAGAATTTTGAAGTTTTTCCCTATATAAGTCTATGTAAAACTATGACCCCCTGGGGCGCGGCCAAATTTGACCCCAGGGTCACCATTTGAACAAACTTTGTAGAGGATCCATAAGCTGATAATAAATAAAAAATATTAAACCGTTGCCTCTTATAGTTTCAGAGAAGAAGCATTTTGAAGTTCTTCCCTATAACTCTATGTAAAACTGATCCAACAAGGGCCCCGAAGCTCCCAAATAAAGAAAAAAAAGAACCAAGTTTTCTTATCAGAAAAAAACACACACACAAAAAAAAAGAAAAAAAGATTGAACCCATGAACCAAGGTTTCTTCTGAAAACAAAATGCCTCCAGTGAGATTTGAACCCACAAACCCTGGGTTTCCAGTGTACATTACCAAATATTGAAAAGGGCCATAACTCCGGTGTCACTGGTTCGATCTGGATGGTTTTAAAACTCGTTCGAGGTTTCATTGATATCAACAATCTGACCACGTTTGGGAAATATCGAATACAAAATGAAGGCGCTAGAGTGTTCACAAGGCTGAAACTGGCATTTTTCAAAATTCAAGGGCAAACAACTGGTGTTCCTGGTCCGATATAGCTGGTTTTCGAACTTTTCCGAGCTTTCATTGATATTAACAATCTGTTACACGTTGGTAAAGATCGGGTGAAAAATGAAGGCCCTATCGTCTTATCGAGGCACATTATAGCATTTTTAACTAAATCAAGGACCATAACTCCGCTGTTACTGGTTCTATCTGGCTGTTTTCGAACTTTTCCAAACTCTCACTAATATTAACCATCTGGTAAAGTTTGGTAAAGATCGAATGAAAAAGGAAGGCCCTATCGTCTTAACGAGGCAAAATATAGCATTTTTAACTAAATCAAGGGCCATAACGACAAGGACTATCACAACCTGACTTCTATGGTGATGTGATTTATAAACTTTAGTAAGATTCTAGGTCATGATCACTTTCATACTATCTTTGTTAAACTTGTTAAAAAGTTTATCAAAAGAGGTTATGACACTATCATTTTGCAACGCACTGCATGCTTGGTGGTGGACCCTTTTACAGTTCGCCACTATGCTTTCCTCTTTAATTGTACGATGACCGGACAGGCTATGGACCCTATGATGACGCCTACCTAAAGCCCATTGGGACGGTGGCGTTTGATGTTTGTCGATGATCATTCTTGTCGTGCCCTTAATGGTGTATTCTCTTACTGCTCTGGCTTCTGCAAAGTCATTGAGTACCTTCATTGTGGCTTTCTAGGCTATTGTTTTTTTGTATTATATTTACACGAGCATATTTGTGTTTTACTTATATTGCCTATTGATGCTGCCTTGTTGGTTAGAGATTAGATCATGGCGGGGATTTCTTTATTTACACTGTCCTGTTTTAATGGGATGACAGTAGGGTAAGTGTGAGGTTTGGTGCACCCTAGAACCGGTTTAAAC
Organism: Cyrtodaria siliqua; assembly: GCA_037043455.1. Lineage (NCBI taxonomy): Eukaryota > Metazoa > Mollusca > Bivalvia > Adapedonta > Hiatellidae > Cyrtodaria > Cyrtodaria siliqua. The sequence continues at coordinate 8,736 of JAWPHD010005372.1, read as the reverse complement.
CCCCAGTGGCCTACTTTGCCACTGACCGTTCCAAGGCGGTAGCCCTATTGTCAACCCTTTTTGTGTTTGTGATGTCGTTTGCATTTATTATTGCTTTTGCCTTCTTGTTTGTCTGTTTGCGTGTTTTTTTCTGTGTTTTGTGGTTTACTGTCCTCCTTGAATGCTACTTTCCCTGTCCGATCTTTTTATATTTCTTTCCACTGTTACTGGTCCGATCTGGCTGATTTGGGAACTTGTCCGAGCTTTCATTGATATTAACAATCTGGTAGTTTGGTAAAGATGGGTTGGAAATTGAAAGCCTTATCGTCTTAACGAGACGGAAATTAACGACGGAGGCACGGACGACGGACAACTCGGCATCCCATAAGCTCTGCTGGCCACCAGAGTTACAAATAACACATTTGAAGTGACAAACAAAATGTGTTTCTAGATGAGGTATGCCTGTTGTAGACGACTTCTTTATAGTTTCACAGTACACAGACTGACTTATTGTAATATTTTGCCAACAAATTGCGAAGTGCAAAACGATTGATCAAATAACGAGGTAAATTAAATGAAATGCAACTATTGACATGACAGAATGTCCATATACAGGTTCTTACATGATAGCCTTTAATATTAAATTTATTAAACGAGTTAAATAAATGATACGATGCGAGGCTGTTCCGAGCATCATATCCTTTTTATCCGACGAATTCAATGAATTCAGTATTTAATAGTGACGAATGTGAAATACTATTTATCAAATGGACGCTGTGGTCCAGTGAATAACACGTCGGACACTGAATCCGGAGGTCACGGATTCGAGCCGTCACTGACACCACTGGGTTACTTCCGTGGGTCCTTAGGCAAGACACGTCTATTGGCCTCGTCCTTCGGACGGCTGTATCTGAATTTATCCTCCGAGCACGTTAAAAAATCGTAAACATCTAGGCGATAGTGAGAGTATGGCAGGGTTCCCGAATTCCTATATATCCTTTCTCTTTCACTCCTCGAAACGAACTAAATTCTGGGTTGGTTTGTCGTTAAATAAAAATTTAATTCCGTTTTCTCACATAACCCCAGACCGTTTATTAATACAGCTGCATGCATATTGTTGTGACGAAACTGCACCGTCGATTTCCGTAATGTGGAATTGTGAACGGTTACCGACGAGACAATTACAATTACGACGGGGCAATTACAATTATGGCGAGACAATTACTAGGCCGATTACACACCGAACTGAGAAGGAGCGATGAGTAGGCCTTCGCTTGCATATTTACGACGCCCTCACCCCCACCCCATCCCACCCCACCAACACCAACCCTTACAATCTGAAAAGTTATGAAACTTTAACATAGGAAAACAAAGAATAGCTCGAGATGATACTGCATGCTATGTATAAAGGCTTTTCGTATCATACTAGTAGCACTTGATTTAAAAAACCTTTCCTGGGCACTTCTATGTATAAATACACCTCTAGGGACACCATCAGTATAACTTCGATGAAGTATTATGAGATGCGTGCAAAATATCAGACCTTTACACTGGTTAAAAATATTCAAAAGTAACGTAAAAAGATTCAAAAGTAACGTAAAAAGATTCAAAAGTAACGTCAGTAAACCATGTTTAATAGTTGCCCTCCAAAGAGCCAAAAACATAATTTGGACATTTTTGAGTAGAGTTTGGCATCCATACTTATTTAAGTCTTTATAGAGTGTCAATCACTATATGGTGTATGCCAGCTTGGCGTTAGTTAATGGGAATGAACAACTAGGTCAAAGTCCAAATAACTGCGAAAATAGTTATTTCAACCCATATCCGTTTTTATTTTCTATTTTCATTCAGTTACGTAAGCATATATTAGTTTTGATACTTTAAAAAAAAAAATGCAGTACATAATGTCAAATTTATTATATTTGAAATTTAGGACAAATGTCAAATAGTGCAAACATATTTATTTTATAGTTGCATACACATAATGACGACAGATAAATATGATTTCGAGAGATTAAGATATCATTGGACATAATCAAAAGTGGTATGCTTAGCAGAATGTTTATACATATGAAATGTATCTATCAAATATTGTAAGATTAATATTAAGTAACAATAAAATCAAAGCACAACCAGCACTGTTAAACAGAAAGTCTATTTTAATATGAAAAGTAAAGCTAAATATGTTTCATGTTACCATTGATTTGATTTGAAGAGATCGTCATATACTGGAATTATCTTACTTTAATACGTAATATATTCAAAATACTGATTGTACTGCAAATAGTCCTACTTATAAATGTTGGCGAAACAAACAGAGCGATAATCTCCATTGTATTGAAATTCGTATATCACACTTCCAGAAAGACTGTTATTAGTGTTTCCACAATGGCGCAGTGGGAGTGCTTAGAACCGATGTGACGTGTGCGGGCTCGAGACGAGGACGAAGTTTTGTGTTTGTATTTTCTGTTTAAGAGAACAGGCCTTGCAATTTCTTACTTGATATGCAATGATAAACTAGGACGAATTCGCCGGCACGCCTTCGCAAATACCCATGTTTTCTTCACACAGGTCAATTCCCTTTATCCCTGTATCCACTTTACATGTAATTGTTTTGATTGTTGTTTGATGCTCTGATCAAAAATAGTACCATTTATACTTTTCTGTATACCTGTATGACACTGTAAATGACGACTTCCGGTGTAAGATGTAAACATCAGCAAATTTATCGAGGGGAAAAAACAACAACAGATTGATCGCTGTAGGAAGGCCAATTTAAACTAGGCAAACAGATTTGTGACAGTTATCGTCACTATTGAAAATGGTATTTACCACTGTGAAATTTGAATTGCATTTTCTAACAGTTTATTGAACATTTTCTTGAACGTGAGATTGCAGTGGGTGGGGTGGGTGCCCTACTTCAAGAAAACACGCACCTGCTATATCAATAAAATTTCGTCACGCACGGCTAGTCATCAGTTTTGAACTTTAAATTACTATTGGTAAAAGTCGATAATTGCCTTGATATTAGCTAGACGTACGATACGTTGCATTGTACTGAGCAATTAACGGTTACCTTGTCACGTGTTCGGCTTCGGTATACATTGTGGACGCGCTCACGTTTTATAATGTATATATCAAAGTACTGAAACTACCTTAGCATTTCGTTGTCTCTACATTCTACAACAATGGACGATTCGGTTATTTATCATGAACATAAAAACAGTCGGCATAGACGATTGGCAGTCAATGAAAAACTTACCACAATGGCCACAAAACAAGAGGCCAACTCCATTAGTAGCTACGATTCTGACGTTATGTCGCATGTTTATGAAATGACGCAACCTTCTGCTGGCCAAGTGTTGTTCTTGGATCTGGATAGTAACCTCAAGAACTTACCAAACGACCTATACATCGACGAATTGCTATCGCTTTGTAATTATAAACCATCTCGCATTGACGACTATCGACACATACTCGCTGACAGAGCTAGAGCTTTGCCCGACTGTCCTACTGCCCGTCTAATTGTACGAAAAAACACTGAATCGACGACAAAGGCATGGAAATATGCGCAAGATTGCTACGTCCTACATATGTTTCTATGCGGCGAACGATCAAGTTCGATTAAATCCGTGTTTTCTAGTGCACCTAACGCTACAATGAATGATTCAACGTTTCAAGTGGACACAACTAGAAAAGATAATATCGAACCTGAACAAACGCTGCATTCTAAGTTTGCAGTGCCAGATGTTGCAGCATCTTTGATAAGAATTCAGTCAGACATACATGCCATGTTTGCTATACTTTCCGAAAATTCAAAGAGCCTGAAAGATATTATGGATCTGGTTAAGCCATTGGCTGTAACTTATCGCACGATTCACGGTACAGTAAATGCAATAAAATCTGATGTAAGCAATAGTGATGTTTCTTACAAGGTAAACGCCCTGCAAAATGATATGACAAAAGTTATGTCAAGTCTATACAAAATGGAGAGCTCGCTTGAAACCACGTCTTCTCAAAAGTGTGCTTCTACCCTAATCGACGAACGTGAAACGTCCTCGGGCAACAAGCTCGACTACGCGTCTGCTTTGAAAAACGGTGCCCCAATCAACCGCGCATCTAATGATCTCATCTCAAAGCACTCAGACAATACGATGGTCAAATTAACTACAAGCACACCAACGGCTAGAAAGATTATATCTAACGCTGACAGAGCCAAAGTGTTTGAAAGTTCTCAACCTAATAATAAAAACGCTACACCAGTGATAGCCACAGTAACAGAAAGCGTTTTTAAAGACTCGATTATCGATTCACAAATTGCTGCTAAGAACTCAACGACGATTGAATCATTAAATCGATCATCCATACCAAAAACAGCCGAGTCAAACATATCTCATCAACTTACAAGCCTTGCTCGTGAAGACACAGAACACAAACTTACTACTCAGACTCATTCTGAGTTTATACAAAAACAGTCTGGGAATTGTGATTCCAACGATAACTTATCTCAGTTTCAACCTAAATCGCAACCCGATTTCTCAAATGTGGTGAGTGAATGGAATGATAACATACAGAGCACTCAGAAGAATCGCTCTACAAGTGACATTGACTCTGAGAATCGATCCGTATTTTCGAATATAGGAAAGTCTAATGATCCTTGCACAGCCAAATCGGACAGGCATCAGCGCTCTTCTCAAAACTCTAATACGCCCAAAGCTGCTCCTCCAATTAGAAGGAGCTCGAGTTTGCATAATAATGATGTTGTTTCAGCGGATGAGAATCCCCCGATGCGCGACCGATTTCAAGCTGTACGAAGGAAAAACATTACAACATACTATATTTCTAATATTGATTCAAGTTCGACCGAAGATGGTCTATATGAGTTTTTGTATGACAAAGGTATACGTGTGACGCAAATTAAAATGTTTTATGGCCGGTATGGGTCCTCTGCTAGAGTAAATATACCTAGTGTTTTTGAAGAGAAGGTGGAATGTGAAGAGTTTTGGCCTGATGATATAGCTTGTAGAAAATGGGTAAACAAAACTGCTTGGGATAAAGAATTAGATGATAGAAAAAAGAATACTGAAAACAGAAGACGCGAACGGGACAGACAGAAAAACAGTTATAACAAACAAAGATATGACACAGATGAGAGACGCAGTGACACATACATTCACCATTACAATGATAAATTACGTAATGACGACAACGAGTACGATCATTACCATCAAGACTATAGACAAGGACATGACGACGATTACTATTCCATAGATGAAAGTAACCAGTATTATAAGTACTATAAAGACAATGAAAAGCAATATAGAAAGGAATGGGAAGGTGAAAGTATTTAACATTCATGTCATTATGAATATATTCATTACGACTATGTATTATTGTAGAATTAGCTTGTTATTACTGCTTCTCATGACACTAAACCTCTTAGTATGGAACGTTAGAGGAATCATGTCCTCTGCATGTGCACTGGCAGACATGTTGCAACGCCATAATGTAGATATTGCCCTCATCAGTGAGCATAAGCTATTTCCCCATTCCTTGTATTTCCTTGAGAGTATCGACTCAAATTATACTTATATTGCAACATCTGATGGATCAATTGAACAGTATGGCAATGCAAGATGTGGAAAAGGTGGTACGGCTATTATATATAAAAAATCAATTGGTCAGTATGTCAGTCATATAAATATCGATAATAATCGCATTTCAGGTATAGAATTTCAAGCCAACCACATGCCTCCGATGTTCATATTTTGTGTGTACATGCCTGCTAACAACTATATTAATGATTACAAAGACGCGCTTAGTGATTTACAAATGATTACCTCTTTTTATTCAACACAGGGAAATGTTATTTTAACAGGAGATATGAATGCGCAGATTTTGAATACCGATACTAACATATCAGGTTCTCCTTCCAAGTCGAAGCTACTTACCGACTATGTTAATGAGTCAAATCTCGTTCCGATCAATGATCTTAATATGATGCGTGGACCTAATTACACATACATTCCAACAAAAGCAATGCTTGACTTCATTCTGGTTGATGAACACGTTCTGTTAGACATAATACATGTTCAAATATCTGATGAATCTGAAATACTTACTTCAGACCACCTTCCATTGATATGTCACATTAAACTGCATAAACATAATCAGAAGTCGGTTAGTACTAATATGAGCAACCGAATATGCATTGCTTGGAACAAGTGTAATGACACAGACTATCTTAATTACCAGAATGGAATAGAACGTGAACTGTCTCTTGGTCAAGCTGAGCTGGACATAATGTCATCTACAGATCTTAATAATGTTATTGTCAACGCATTACATAAGTCTGCATTTGAACACTTGCCTAAGAGTAAGTTTAATGCTTTCGCTAAACCATACTGGACACCCGAAGTTAAAAGTGCTAATACTAAAGCTAGAAAGTTCCGTCGCTCATGGATATAATCGGGAAGGCCACGTGGTCGAAACCATAAAACATTTAATGACTACAAAACTGCGAAGGCAGCCTTTAGAAAATTACAACGCTCCGAATCTGGAAAGTACGAAAACAAAGTATTTGACGAAATTGACAAAGCCGCAGAAACTGATTATAGACTATTTTGGCGATTACTTAATAGACGTAAGAGCAAGAGAATTCAGTCATGTTTGGAGATAGAAGTTAATGGCTCGCTATTTAAAGATGAAGATGTAGCTGACGGCTTTGGGTTACATTTTAAAAGCGTATTTAATACTGACTACGGCGAAATGTCATGTCCTCTTAGCACACATCTAAAATCAGAAATTGAATCTCTTAAAAAACAAAAACATCTCGCCGATAGTTTGGAAGAGGACGTTAATGATAGGGAGTTATCAAAAGTCACATCGGCATTGAAGACAAGGAAAGCCCCAGGCGGCGATAATATACAGAATGAGCACGTTATCCATGGTGGTAAAATGATAGCACAAGCCCTAGTTAACCTATTTAATAAAATTATCTTGACTGAACTTACCCCAATTTCTTGGAAACAAAGTATTGTCATTCCAATATATAAAGGAAACGGAAAAACTAAGCAAGATCCAAAAAGTTACAGACCCATATCCCTAATTCCGTGCTTTAGCAAAATATTTGACAAGATATGTCTGAATCGATTTAAAGCCTTTCTAGAAACACGAAATACAAACTTTCCTTGTATTCAGCAGCAAGGTTTCCAAGAGAACTTTAGCTGTATAACTACCGGCTTTAACTTACAGGAATGCATTTATCACAATTTTGAGCTAGGCAGCAATGTTTACGTTGCACTCTTAGATATAATGCAAGCCTTTGACACAGTATGGCATGACGCATTATTTTTAAAACTAGGCGAGTTAGGAATAGTCGGAAAATCGTTAAGGATCATTATTGATCTATACGCAGGACTTAAGTGCAAAATTAGTATTAATGGAATGACATCATTTCCGGTTCAGATCGAAAGAGGAGTAAGACAAGGCGGTGTACTCTCTTCATTTTTCTATTTAGTCTTTATTGATGAACTACTGCACAGTTTACAAAACTCAAACCTCGGCGCAACAATATTGTCTATACCTTGCGGAAATCCTACCCTTGCCGATGATATCTCCTTAATAGCAACATCACCTGCTAACTTACAAAGTCTCCTAGATATCGTTGACACTTATACGAGGAAATGGAGATTCCGGGTTAGCGTTCCCAAATGTAATCTTCTTGTTTTTACAAAACAACGCTCTCTTCAACCACCTATTATTCTAGTTGGAACTGAGAATCTGACCAAGGTGAATACAGCAGTACATCTTGGTATGCGTTTGCAATCGAATTTGAAAATGAATCTTAGAATTGAAGAACGATGTCAGAAGGGGAGAAACGCGTTCTATGCGATGAATGTTTTAGGTGTCCATCCTTATGGTTTAAATCCTATTAACTCTGTCAATTTATACTGTAAGGTCATCATTCCTACTGTATTATATGGCTGCGAACTTTGGAATGGACTTACCCAAAAAGAAATTGACATGCTAAATCGTCTACAACATTTTGTTGTAAAGAAAATACAAGCTTTTTATGTAAATACAAGATCTGATATGTGTGAGGCAATGGTTGGCTTATTTCGTATAACTTCTGAAATTAATAAAAGAAAGTTAATGTTTCTTCACAAACTACTCAGCTTACCAACATATTCCATCTCTCATATGTTGTTCCTAAGACGGTACCTTTTATACATATCCAACATGAACCGCCGTATGTATGGCTTTATTCCAGATATTTGTAACGTACTGAATTACTATGAGCTTACATATATCGTTAATGACTACTTGTTAAAATACCAACAACTCCCAAGTAAATTAGCGTGGAAGATGTCAGTATCTAAAGCTATCAAACAAAAGGAAACTTTACTATGGCAATCCCGTATATTTTCCGATAACGATTTTTGCTTATTTCGTAAAATTCATACCTCAATTGAACCATCAATCGTCTGGAAATTAGCTAAATCTCACTCTGATCTTTACCGTGCTCATGCTATTGCTAAAGTTTGGGCTCATACACCTCAGAAGACAGAGAGCAGATGCCCTGTTTGTACTCTTCTGTGTAACGATACCTTGTATCACGCGCTAACTGCGTGTGAAATGTTCAGTGCCATAAAGCTGAACTTTCTCAAAGAAGTTCAAAATAGTTGTGGACTTGAAACTAGAAATGAATTAGAGTCTTGCGACTATGAATCATTCCTGGTGAAAGTTATTAGTGGC